>JAXGGA010021247.1:0-16912 GCA_038373865.1 Uloborus plumipes | reverse complement strand
CTTCGTATTTTAGAAAAAAACACGAGTTTACAAACCTCTTTTTTTTTTTAAACCGAGCGGGCTCGGTCCCCTGGTACTTCTGCATTAAAATGCCACTGAACTATGCAGAAAAGATGCGCTGTAGAAGGGGTATGAGAAAAGTCATGTGGATATTACAGATTCATAAATAAAAGTCACTCTTAATAGTATTGAAATATGTTTAAAAAAAGCAAAATTTATCAAAAATATTTTCTGAAGATCCGCATATTGACAATGACCATTTAAGAACTCGAAATGAACAAACCATAGGGTTTCGTTCAGTTAGTATTTTAAGGAACAAGAAGAAAAAACAGAGATAAAAGCTGGTGACTGGTGCGTGGTGAAGTACGAAAATATACATTGTATCCTTGAGTTGTGACGATTATTGAAGAAAACGAGTTTAAAGTAAAAGTAATGGCTGCTGTTGGAACCAATTAGAAATGGCCAGAAATGACAGATGAAATGTATAAAAAGAGAAAACATGATTCGAAAAATATAATTACCTGAACTTGTTAATACCAGCGGCCGGTATGCATTTAAAAGTCTTATGCTTTGTAATATTTTTGATTTATCATTGAGTTTGGCATTAAATTTCTGTAAATTTGACTCATAATTGTTAATTTTCAGTATTTTGATCTGAACTAAGCTGTAATTATCATTCATTAATTTTTGTAATAAAGATATACTTGTAAGTAAATTTCGTAACGTAAGTTACTGTAGCATAAGTTACCCAGTTAAAAATTCCCATAAATTTAAATTTTTTAAATAAATTTTTTAATTTATGATAATAAATTCTTAAGTATTATAGGAAACTGATAAATTATACTTTAAACAAGAAAACAGTTGTAATAGAGCAGAAATTTGCATTAGAATCAATTTTCATATTATGTCATTCCCTTTTTGTGTAACGTAAGTTACTGCCTTACTTTTGACTGCTAACTGTTGTAAAATTTAAATGCATCGAATATGTTTGCATTTTAATTTTGCTTTTAACTGTTATTTTCGTTGAATGCTTTTGTACAAGGTTTGTATAACAATATGTACTGAGGTGCTAAATCGTTACCATCGAAACTTAATCGAACGGCTAAATGCATTAAGAGTTGATCGAAATGTAACGCAAGTTACCGTGGAATGCCCCATAGCGTTTTATCGGATACCTTTACATCCATAAGCTCATATCATCCATAAGCTCCTTTCATCCATAAGCTCTTTTTTTTGTGTTGAAAAAAAGGTTACTTATAGCCCCCAAACAAGTGTCTGTTTTTTCTTTTTCCAAATTTATACCTATTAGCATTGAGTTCTACTCTTAATTTTCAGGCCCCCAATGAATTAATTTCATATTAAAAGTTAACTTCGTTATAAAATGATTTTTTTCAACTATTTCTTAGTTTGCAATTATTGTCTCCAAATATTAACGGTTTGTTTTGTCACAAAAACTATTTTCCCTCTCTGTGTTAACGTTTCATCAGTAAACTAATTTTAATTAACTTCATTCATTTAGTTGTTTGTGAGCAATAAATATTGCTATCGCCAAGAAGGGTAGAACAAGAAACAAAAAGAAATCTAAGTTCACTAGTCAACTAGTCACTAAGTCAACTAGTCTCAGCTCACAGAAAACTTTATTTTTTAGCTAGCTGCGTGACCCGGCTCAGCACGGGATTTACCGTGAGAATAGTTTTGTCAAGTGACTTATGTGTCTAAAAGTCCCGATTATATTTAAATCAACATTTTCCCCGCTGGCAGTATGAAAAATGAATCAAGCGCCAAAAATTTTTAAATCCCTTCGTTACAGGAAAAGTCTAAAAATAAAAGCAAAAATTTTATTTGTTTATTTTCAAGAAAAAAAATGACAACAGCTTTTTTTCATCAATAATTTCTGTCACACTAATTAATTTCTTTCACTCTCGTGCAGACGATATTTTAAATCCAATTTAAAATTGACATTTCCAAACTTAAAAATGGCCATATCTTTTTTCTGGGTGAAGTTAGCGGTTATTTAATTTTCAAGACCTTCGAATGGAAATTGACTTAAAAGTTATTTTTTGCGAACTTTCCAATGAGACCGAAATCGAAAAGATCCGATAATTATTTCGGGTAGAAAGAGCAACTTTAAGATATTTCATAAATTGAAATTCGAACGGAGCGGTACTTTTCTGACGTTCGAAAACCCCTCTAAGACCCTTTCTGGATGGCCAAGTACCTCCCTGCTGAATTTAGTCCTGATCGGTCTTAAATTGTGGATTTGTATTCGGAACATACACACACATATATATCGTCGCCACCATGCTAAACTAACGAATGTGAAAATAGACACTTTTCATGAGAGCCAAAACACTGCATATAACTTATTCCCACCAGACGTGTTTGGTTATTTTCAATTTTTAAACTTTTATAGATACCTTTAAGTGTAAAACTTACGTTCGAAGGTCTCATTTTAATTATAATTATTTGTAAAATGTGAACTTGGAAAACGCGATTTTTCACAATCGTTATATAGTTTAACATATGGTGCCGACGATATTTCCTGTTTTATTTATGTGGATAGTCTGTTTATTGTTCCTTGAGTGGGACAGGTTATACCATAATTTCAATTTTTATAATACGCCAGTTTCAAACAGAAACGCTGATATTAAATCTCTTTGTTTCGGTAGACATTCGCCAGCGAGGTATGAAAACGGGTAGAGGTTTGGTGACGAGTTCTCCCTGTTATTTCAACCATTATCCTCCTTGGCTCCTATCCTCCTATAGTTAGCTTCCTTGCAGTATGATTATCAGTACAAAGAAAGCAGTTTTACATGCTCCAGTAACAACTTTTCGCCCTTCGCTCGTTAAAAATAATTACTGTTAATATTTAATAATTTAGTTTCTAAACAGTCAATTAGTTTGAAGTAACCTTGAATTTAAGTAAAAAAAATTTTTATAAATAAATAAAATTATGAATAAACTATCATTATAGTAAGAGAAATTTATTTATAAAGTAACTCTTTCACTGGATCATTGGCGAAAAAGGTGGGGTGGTCACAAAAAATTAATTTTCGAATTTCTTTTGCGGCAACCCCCTGAAATGTGCCAATGGGCTAGAAAATGAAATTTGCAAAGTTTTAGCTTAATCGGATAATATTAACACGTGCCGCAAAGAGGGTAAAGTTAAGAAAAACAGCGATTTTTAGCCAAAAATTTCAGTTTTTACTTTATAAAACCAAAACTACTGATCCTAGAAGCTTTATTTTTGTCTCATTTTGTAGGAAATTTTATTTTCTTTAAGTCTAATCTCATTTAAAGTTTCGAAAAAAATGATTAAATATTTTTCAAAATTTTCACAAGTCAGGCTACAACACAAATCCTCGAAATTGCAAGTAACATGGGAATTTTTTTTTTTTTTTTTTCTAATCTTTTGAGGCACCCCCCCCTAAAATGTGCCAATAGACTAGAAAATGAGATTTGAAAAGTTTTAGCTTAATCGGATAATATTAACACGTGCCTCAAAGTGGGTAAAGTTACGAAAAACAGCGATTTTTAGCCAAAAATCGTAGTTTTTCGTCTGTAAAACCAAAGCTATTCATCTTAGAAACGTTATTTTGGTCTCATTTTGTAGGAAGTTTCATTCTCGTTAAGTGCTATCCCATTCATTTTTACTATCATGTCCAAAGTATTTATTTGGCATTTTTCAGGTTAAATCGTAGAGTATATCAAAAATAAGAAATTTTCATGCTAAAACCTAAAAATATTACAATATTCAATTACATTGATTTGCTTATTGTTGGATTTACTTTGTCAATTAAAAAAGGGGTATTTTCGCGGTACTTTAGAAATAAATGAAACAAATTTCTGTGTTAAAATAGAGGAATTAAGGGGTTAAGACTGAAAGCAAAGAGTTAAAATAATAATAAAAGCTTTAACGCACCTTTATACTTATACTGTTAAATTATATAACATCATTTTACTACTCTTTACATACAAATTAAGTTGCTGATGGCTTGGATGGGATACCTTTTGATAATTGAGGAGACTGTGCCTGCATTTAGCATACAGCATTAACTTGTAATAAAAGCTACCGTTGCTCTTTGTCTGTCGTCAAAGAGGAACTGAAGCCTGGAATTGATGTTACGCCTCTTTCAGCTGTGTCGTGGAACATCATTAAACTATTTACTGTTTTTTAGCTTTAGTATAAAATTGGTTTTTACACGATTTATAGGGGTATATATTGTAATCGTCCCTAGGCTGCAGCTCAGGGCCGTCGGCAAGGGGGGGGGGTGTAAGGGGGTGCTACACACCCCGACTTTTCTGAAGAAAGGGGCCGCCGATTTTATTTTATTATTAAAATGAAATTTTAGAAAAATATTTCAGGACTTTAAATGAAATTTAAAAGAGAAGCGGAATAATTTAAACATTATTACGAATATCAGTAAACCTGATTTTTTAAAAATGTCCTGTATTTTCCGCGGCCCCAATTATTACTTATCCAAAATAAGTAATTGGGGCCGCGAAAAATAGTTAAGATTCCTTCACAGCAATATTCGTTGCGAAAAATACGAAATTTTCTCGTTCATGGGGTCATGTAAACGGGAAACTTTTGGTCGCTCTGCCCAGTTTGGAAAAAAAAAGTACTGTATTAATATGAGCGAGAGCTTTAAAAGGTACGCTAACCTCTGTAACTAAAATTAGTTAAATTAATAAAACATAAATCGAATTATATATACATAATTCAACAAGATCGATGCAATATTAAAAAAAAAAAGAATATATGCTGAGTGTCGCCAAATTTTATATTTAATAAATTAAAATAAATGATCGATGCAATAATTAAAGGAAAAAAGATATATGCAGGGCCGCCAAATTTTTATTTTAATAAATTAATCAAAGAAATTACACAAAATACCATTATCGAAAGATACTGCAATGTTTAAACTGAAGATCATTAAAAAGAAAATTTATCACTTTTCACTTTGTGTTGGGACCGAACGAATTTTTTTATGTAGTAAATTTGAAGAAATAATAATAATAATAATAAAAGTTTATTATGCTGAAATTTAAAAAAAAAAGGGGGGGGATTAAATTCGGTTGCCCTCTCTGCGGCATTGAAGAGGCTCTTTCAACCTCCTCAGACCATCAAAATGAAAATCGCATATATTGGTGAATATTGTACACACGGCCCACACGGTATAAGTTACTGTGATACTCCAGATTTTTTTTTTCTAAATCACATCGCAGTCAAACGACGCAAAACTGCTCATTGATCGTTTTTTTCGTTGGAAAAAGGAAACAAACAAATGCACGGGACTAAAATGTAATTGTACAGGCTGTTTTGCAGAAAAAAGGCGCCGTTTTGTGTCGAAAATCAACGGGAATTTCTTATAGCCCGCGGAAAATTGAAGTACCTGAAACGATATATTTTACAGCTATACTTTATACAGCTATATTTTATAATGTATAAAAGTACAGAAGTTTTCTGAATTAAAGGAATTAAAGGAAATTACAGCTCTCTTTACTTGTACTTTTATAATGTTTTTATTTGTAAAAATTAACCTTTATTTGACAGGTTTTTTTTTTCTTTTTTTTTTTTTTTTTGCGTCATTTAAATTTAAGTTTTGATTTTGAAGTATTCTATTAACAATGTTATTTTTTGTTAAGCTGTCATATGAAACTAAAAAAAAAACAGATAGAAGCAGAAGTTTTAATTAATAACTCCGAAGCTTGTTTAGAAACCATATTCCTCGATTCTAGAAGTACCTCTAGAAAAATTGATATTATGACTTTAACAGAGGCTGACTTAATCTAGTAGATGTTAATTAAAAAAGGGGATAATTTTATATACTTTAATAACTGTCTGAAACGTTTTTCAATCATTTGTTTCGAATGAGTTGCATACTTTTAAACAATTCTAAAATAAGAAGAAAAACTCAGTTTTTGTTGTATATTTTCCCTCTCATTTTTAATCAATTTAAGAGACATAGCATGTAAAGAAGTTATTTTCTATTGATCACCAGTTTAATTCGGTTATTCGCGTCAAGTTTACAATGATTCATTTAATGAAATTTTATCACTTGAAATCGTAAAACTACAAAGATAGTATTTGAAAAGCTCGCATATCAGACGAACTTTTTCTCTCCCGACTTCTCATTTCTGCTAAAATTCAGCTGCTAGTCCAGTCATATTAGACATTAAATTTGTAAATCGCGATGTAGTCCTTATTTTTTAATACGTAGTTTGGGTCACCTAGGTAGTGTAAATCTAAGTTTGCAGTTTTCAAAACCCTGTGCTCGCGGCGTAACTCACGAAAAACTGTAAAATTTCCCGATTTTTTTCAGTTTTTCCTTTATAACGACTAACCAATAAAACTTTTGATTAAACGTGTGAATAATCATTTTAAAGAACACTAAATTTTGAACAATTTAAGCAGAAGTGGATCTCTGTAGGACCAACGGTTTAGGACATATTGCATTCCGAAAATTAGCCATTTTTTGCGAAAAGTGAAAAAATTACGCTCTGATCATATTTCGGACTTATAATCGATATGAATTACTACTCTACAAGAAACAAAACGGACAGGAAATTACTGCAAATTTTAATGGCTTTCCTTTAAGCTCCCAAAAACGTCCGTAGAATCAATATTTCATTTAAAATCATTAAAAAAAAAAAAACGGAAATTTTGATTATTTTGAGAAATTAAAGAAATTGTTTCAGACAAGAAGAAAGGAGGACTGGACGATTAAAAAAAAGAATGGTATAAAAAAGGGTAACACTATATTACAACGTTATTTTCATAATTAAGAAAAATCTTACAGGTCAATTTCGACATACGTACAGCATGTCCTAATGTACTGTATACGACTTACGCAAAACTGAGAAAAGGTTTCGACTCTTTTTAGTTTTTTCTTTATAACTCCTAAACAATGTAACTTTTGATGATATATGTGAATACCCAATTTAAAAAACGATAAATTTGAAACATTTTAAGCTCAAATGGAGCTCTGTAAGACCAACGATTTAAGAGATATTGCATTTCGATATTTTTATGCTTTGACCACATTTCGGAAAAAATACCGACATTAATTTTTACTCCTCAAGAAACAAAATGAGCATGAAGTTACAGTAAATTCTATAGGCTTTCAGTTAAGCTCAAAAAGAAGTCTATAGGTTAACTTTTTACTTTACAATAGTGAAAGAAACAAATAGGGTCACCCGGGGCAATTCCTGGTCAGCAAGTTTCTGGGGTAATTCCTGGTCACAGTCCTTTTTATGTCTTAATAATCCTTCAGCAAAATGAAAAAAATCACAGAGGTACTCTGAACTATCTTCATTGCAATTCATTACTTAATTATGAGTTGACTGTGTATTTAGTTTGAAAAAAAAATCTTTTAAAAATCGCTTGTTAAATTTCGTAAAACAAGATTGGCCTTAGTTTTGATGCATTTGTACAAAGATCGTGATCAAACTCAAACTTCTGAATATTTTTCTTTTTCGTTTTTTTGGTTGAATTAGGTACCATGTCAGTTACTGAAAAATAGTTTTGGATTTACCATTATTGTTTTGAATAATTTGCAGGAAGGCTCCAAATAATGCCCTGGCTACTGGGGTAATTCTTGGTCAGTGGGGTAATTCCTGGTCAGTCCTTTTTTTAATATTTATGGATTATTATTTCACCTATTATTGACATATGTTATTGATTTAAACTATATGTAACTCTGTGAGCCTTAACTGCAAAGTTAACTGTAACCGCAATGTAACATTCTTATCTGTTAATGATAAGTATACAATATACTGAATTTTTCTTTGTTAAATTTCATCCAATTATTTTATAAGTTTTAATAATTATTCTTAATTATACTAAGAAAAATGCTTAATTGTAACTGCATTGTACTATTCACTTAACTGTTCACCTTAACCTGTTCATAACAGACAGAAGCATGTGCTCAGTGTGTATGGTGCATGTGCACCATATTTTTTATGGACCTATTTATTTGGTAGGTGAAGATTCATTCACAACAGATATAAAAGCTGTAGCTATTGCATACAAAGTGTATAAAAAGTATTTTGGCTAAGTTTTATTAAGTAAAGCTATTATGTTGAAAACAATTGCATTCTTCCTTAAAAAAACTAAATACAGTGTTTAATTAGCTATATATATAAATAAATTCTTTATCTAATTAGTTTAATAACTTGTATTAATAATGTGCTTACAAAATGTATGCATTTTCATCAATCATTTGAGTGACCAATAATTGCCCCGTAAGTGGCCAGGAATTACCCCATCTCTGGGGTAATTCCTGGTCACTAATTAACGACAATTACTCAAGTTCATTATGTATTGTTGATAGCATGAATATTTTATTCGATGGACATCCCAATGTGCTTCCTCCATACCAAAATTTGTAACTCTAACTTAGATAGATTTTGTGATAATTAGATGTTAATGCTTTTTGACCAGGAATTACCCCAGGTGACCCTATCTGTTCTAGTGAAAAAATTAAAAAAATTTTGATTATACAATATACATGTGAATAATCATTTTAAATAACACTAAATTTGAAACATTTCAAGCACAATTGAAGCTCTGTAAGACTAATAGTAAAGGAGTTATAAAGGAAACAATGAAAAAATTCGGAAAATTTCGCAGTTTTTCGCGAGTTACGCGGCAAGCACAAGTTTTACAAAACTGCAAACTTAGATTTACACTACCTAAGGGGACCCAAATAACATTCAAAAATCAAAACTACATCGCAATTTTGCGAATTTAGCCCTTTTCTTTGCACATTATGACTGAACTATGCGACTTATATGCAAGGGCATTTTTGATCCACAAAATTTAAACAAAATATTTATAAAAGATTTACAAATTAGCTCCAAACTATGAAAGGTGATTTCTTTTATTGTCAGTTCTTATAAATAAAAATAAATAAAAAGGGAATGGTGCACTTTTTCTCTTCAGAAAAAAAAAATTTTGTAGCAATAATATGCAGAAATTTTACAAAACTACTATTCAAAATTTTCTTGCATTAATTTTGAAGAATCATTCTCTCACCTTTTCCACTGCTATAATGCATCTCTGTATGTGGAGTGGGTTGGAATGGTGAATAATTCAAGGGAGAACCCCCCCCCCCCGCCCCTATATGATGAGCCCACAGCCCAGGGCCGCCAAATTCTCAGCACCCCCCCAGATATTTCAGCTAGCGACGGCCCTGCTGCAGCTCTTTAATTTCACAACAAGAAAGTTTCAATTTTTGCCTAAATTGCTTATTTCTAATATTCTCATCTTCTGTACCTGCTTTGAATTGCTTTTTATCTAACACAGATCATTCAGCAGGAAATTTTTGAAAAATATTTGCTTGAGGACCAGCAGATGTATTTCCATTTTGCAACTAAAAACTGCTTTTAAAACAACTTCTAAGATGTGGTGGAAACATGCTGAATACGGAAAATATTTCTGTAATAACGCAGGTTTCCTACCACTATTTTCAGCAGTGGTATCAAAATACATTCCATAATTTTTTTTCAACTGAGCCTCAATGCTCAACTACTGAATACTTGTACACGCCCGTGCTGTTTTTAAGGATGGGAACACCTGGGCGATTCTCCAAAAACGTGGCATTTTCGACTCACAAACTCTATAAAAATAAAAATGCTTAAAAAAAATCTAAAAAAAATCGTAATTACTCTATGTTAGGAGCTTATTAAGAGAAAAATAGAGGGAACTCACTTTAAGTATATGCTACACCCCAAAAAAGGGGAGTCAATTTTTTCAAACCGAGAAAGCGACAAGAAGCACTAAGCGAGCAAACAATGAATTTTATCAAGGAATATCAGAAATTTTACAATAATAACAAAGAAAAAACTTCAACATGAATGAAAAACTATGTTTATTGTTGACAAACAAAATTAATTTACAACCTCCTTAAACGAACACTGTTTTAAGAGATGCAGCATCCGACAAATTTAATGTTTATATGAAGAAAGAGATTTACAATCATAAAATAAAGTTCAAATTTTTCTAAATGAATACTTTTTTAATAAATGAGACTCCTTTTTAATATTTTAAACTAATGTTTGGTAAATAAACCCATCTATTCTACCGGATGTTTTACAGTGCTTTAAAAGTAATGTTAGAGTGACATTTTTTTTTTTTTTTTTTTTTGCGCCAGGAGAGGGACATTTTTATTGCGCCAGGAGAGGGATATTTTAATCAAAAAAAGGCTGATATTTCTACCCGGAATTATATAGAAGGTAAATAATGGTATTTTTCTCTTTTATCCTCTTAACTCAATTACACACTGCAGGCAGAATTATTATTTTTATTTTATTTAGAACAGAAATGTTGGCCAGGGGAGGGACATCGAAAATGTTACATATCTTATTTTGAACTAATGAATAATAATACGAACAGCAGACACATTCTATAGACAAAATACTCTATGAGTCCAAAGAAGTGATGAGAATAAACAGTGTTATAGCACTGCAGATTCAAAATCCCTTCTTTTTGCCTTTAATAATTGAACCAATTTGTAGGCCAGGAGAGGGACATGCAATCTGGGGACAAACTTCAAAATGATCTACCTGATTATATAATCATTTAAATAAGTTAAAACAACACTATATTACACTCGTAACTATACATAATTCAACACTACAAGTGAAATTTGTACAATGTTCACGTAAAATTTTAACATAATTTATTTACATTTTAGAAACAGGGTAGGACACGCAAAAAAGGTGACTTTTTGGCTATTCAAAAATTTTTGTAGAAAAAAAATAAATGAAAAATTGCTTTAATATGAATTGAATAACATCAGAATAAGTATTTAAAAAAACAAAAAAACTCTCTAGGTCAAATAATTTTTGTGCTGTCCTACGGGGACATCATATTGTTCGGATTTTGTAGAATCACCCACCTATCATCTGCTCTTCAAGACCACTAGTTATCAAAATTGCTAGCCTCTAAATTGTCTTTGTTAAATTTAAAAAAAACTGGATGAGATTTCTTATCCCAATGCATAACAGCTCCTTCTAAGTCTAAATTCCTAAATCGATTTTTGATAAGATTAAATCTTTGTTGACGAAATTGCTGTCTATAAAAGGGTATGACGTTTCTACTGAAAATTAAATTTGACGGTCATGATTTAATGTCTCTTCTGTAGCTGCTACTGTCCGTTCTACGAAACCCGATGAGAAACATCAAAGTGGTTATCAAAGGAAAATCCTTAACTCTTTGGTTTTGAATGGCATTTTTGGATCTCTCAGCATTCTTCGCAGCTTTCTCCTCTCATCATACAGATTTGTAACGTAGGTTTTAGATTGTTTGGTTGGCATCTTAGCTTTTTTACAAAAAATGAGAACTCCCTTTGGTTACTTGAAGCTTTTCTGAACGTCAGTTTAATTTGACGCAAGTTTTAAAGATAGAAGGTAAGATAAGAAGGTAACTAGGAACCTGTGATTTGATGAGACATGCGGCTATTAAAAATTGTCTTTCTATCTTAAATTCAAGCTTGTTAATCTCTGGAAACCGAAGGTGGAGCCATTCTCCATTAAATCTCAAGGATTGTGTCCCAAACTAGTTGCTTGAAGACTTGAAAAGCGAACAACTATGAATACTATATTTATAAAGTGTGTGTCTTAATGATTTCTCGGCTCTCCCACAATAGAGATTGCGATTGCACCTTTCTATAATGGGGAATCATAGTTTTGTCCCTTCCCCAGGGGGTCGAAAGCCCTAACAAGGCAGAGATTTTTAAGCTAATATTCAGCTCTGACCGCTAAGGAGGAAAGCAGCGTTTTGTATTTGAAGGGGGGTTAAGAGGGGGATGAAAGGGTCAAGTGAAAAAACAGAAATTGCGAGTAATTAAAGTTTAAAGTTTTATTGTTGTAGTTATTGCAGCTTTTTTGTTTTCTGGTTTTGTCATTAGTGTGCGAATGAAATTGATCTATTGATATCTATACTGTTTGATTTACCAAGTTTTATTTGCTCACCTGTATCTATTGCTTACCATTGTAGAGAGTGTTCATTTTTTAAAATATAACTTAGCCCCTTCATCCTCTAAGCCCTTCATTTATGCCTTGTACTGCTCATTTCATACGCTTTACTCGCAGTTATTTATTTTATCTATGAGTTTCAAAGACGTAAATTTATTATATATTCGTAATAATATTGCTGTTTTTTCTCTGAAAAGTCAACGTTATCCGTAGATTTCATAAAATTTACTAAAAGAACTTATTAATTTACATTTTAATGATTTATTTTTTCGAAGCAATTTCGAGGATTTACGCTGCAGCCTGACTTGAAAAATTCTGAAAAGTATTCAATCATTTTTTTTCGAGACTTTAAATAAAATTAGACAAAGAAAATAAAATTTCCTACAAAATGAGATCAAAATAAAACTTCTAAGATGAATAGTTTTGGTTTTAGAGAGGAAAAAATACGATTTTTGGCTAAAAATCGCTGTTTTTCGTAACTTTACCCACTTTGAGACACTTGTTAATATTATCCGATTAAGTTAAAACTTTTCAAATCTCATTTTCTAGTTTATTGGCACATTTTAGGGGGGTGCTTCAAAAGATTAGTTGAAAAAAAAATTCCCCATGTTACTTGCAATTTCGAGAATTTGAGTTGCAGCCTGACTTGTGAAAATTCTGAAAAATATTTAATCATTTTTTTTCGAAACTTTAAATAAGATTAGACTTAAATAAAATAAAATTTCCTACAAAATGAAACCGCAATAAAGCTTCTAGGATCAGTAGTTTTGGTTTTACAGAGTAAAAACTATAATTTTTGGCTAAAAATCGCTGTTTTTCTTAACTTCACCCTCTTTGCGGCACGTGTTAATATAATCCGATTAAGCTAAAACTTTGCAAATCTCATTTTTTAGCCCATTGGCACATTTTAGGGGGGTGCCGCAAAAGATTAGTTGAAAAATTTTTTTCCCCATGTTACTTGTGACCATCCTAACTCGACATTGACAACAAAATACCGAGTTAGTTCGGACTCGGATTTCAAAAGTCATTGATCTGACGCACTCAACTATTTACGCCATATTGAAGCTGCAGTTAGAAATTAACTGAAAAGAAAAAACTAAGTAAATGTGACAGTGACCACTCATTCACTACTCAGTAAATTGAAACGACCGTCGAACACCAACGCTAATTTAAAAATTACAATGCATTGCAATGTGTACAAACGTGGAATTTGGTTAAGGTATTCAGTTCAGTTGCACCGAAAACGGAAATATGTTTTTAAAAACTAACACCATCATAGGCGGCTGGGCTGGTGAACCAAAAAAGTGGGGGTTCAAGGGGGTCAAAAGGAAGGGGGGAGGAGGGTAGCATGTCTTAAGCTGTTTTTTTTTCTGCAAAATTTGGCTATATTATTGAATTCTAACATTACTGGTTAAATGACCTCTAAAATATGCCAAAAATGTGAAAATTTTGAAATGTCGAAAATTTTCGAATGTCGAATTTTGATGGATTTGCACGTTTTGAGATGAGCTGAATCCATTTCGATCATTTTTGGAAAATGTCTGTCTGTGTGTCTGTGTGTGTGTGAGTCTGTATGTGTGTGACCAGTTTTTATAACCGCGCTAGAGCAAAAACTACTGCATGAAATAGAACAAAAATTTTTACCCATATGTATGTACCACCATGTGAACTGGTGCACCTGACTTTTTTTAGTGAATTCCTCCAAGGGGGGTGGAGCAATCGCACGTGTTCTGCGCGTGGGTGATTGTTATATCTCAGGAAGTAACCGGCGGAATCAAACGAAAATTGGTCCATAGGTAGACCCTACTGAGTACAGGTTCTGATTCAATTTGTGTGTCAATATCTCGAAGAGGGTGGAGCAATCGAGCGTTCTTCTTATTTAATGTAACTGCTATATCTCGAGAAGTAATGAACGAAATCGAACAAAAATTGGTACTCAAGTAGACGTTAAAGAGTACAAGAGCTGATTCAATTTTTGTGTCAATTGCTTAAAGGGTGGCCGTGCAATCAAAAGTGCTTATTTTGTTATTGCACCTGCTGTATCTCGAGAAATATTGCTGCGATTTGAATGAAATTTGGAATAACACTAACCCAATATGGAAACAAGCATCCAGGGGTGTCCATCCCCCCCAAGATCAATGGCGCAAATTCCCCCTCCCCCCCCCAAAAAAAATTTTCATAATCCTATTGTGATTTTTATCCCTGTTTTTTATTTTATTTATTTTTTAAAATATCATTTATTTATTTTTTAAATATTATTTATTTATTTTTTTAAATATTATTTATTTATTTTTTTTAATATTATTTATTTATATTTTTAAATATATTTATTTTTTTAAAATTATGACTATTATTTTTGCTAAATATTATTAATTTTTTTAAAGTACTAATTATGCGCAGAATAGAATCGCTTTTTTCCCTTCCAGACATTCCAAGCACACACACACACAAAAAATAAAAAAATAAGTAAATAAATAATAAAGAAATAACTTAAATTAAAAAAACAAATTAATGAAAAATTTACATTAAAAAAATCCGTAAATAATTTAATTTAAAAAATAATCTACTTATATTAAAAAATGAGTATCTTTCTAACTATCTTTCTAACTATCTTTCTTTCTAACTATCTTTCTTTCTAACTATCTTTCTTTCTAACTATCTTTCTATGTCACGCTTCTTTCTCCTGAACGCCAATGAACTGAAAGTCGAGCCAGGTACCGATAGATAGGTAATTTTTCAAGCTTCATTAGTTTCAATTCATATAATTATACGATTTTAATTAGCGAAGATATCAATTAATAAGTAATCAAATTTAAAGCGATTAAGCCTAATAAATGATTAAATATGAAAGCCATTGTTGCATTGCAAAACGTGGGTGCCATGAAACAGTAATAAAAATGATAATGCGAATTTTGAATGAAGGCTTAACTAAATCAAACACGAAACTCATAAGCGGGCGACTTACATAGTATTTTTATCGCTAGCTACTTGTAATATTTTGAAACATTCATTTGTTGAAGAGCCATCTACTTATATTAAAAACTGAGCATCAATGTCTGCTTTTTCTCCTTTGAGCGAGCTGAACTTACTGAAACTTTCCTCACCATCTTGAAGGCGCGAAGCATCTCAATAATTCGAATGATTTTTTTTATATAGGAAAAAAGTAAAGGCGTGAAGCGCCTGTAAGCGAGCCGCCTTGGCGGGGAGTAGTTTCTTTAAATTTTTTTCTCACTACTTTCAGGGCACGAGGTGCCCGTGCAACGCCGGGCCACGTGCGTGGTATGTCTTGAAATCGAATGAACATTAAATTATATCAAATAATATAAATTCAGAATGAGGTAAAAGTTAGAGAGGGGGACGTTATGCATCAACATGCCGCAGGAAGCTAATCTAGCTGCCCTGGCAGCTAGTCTACTTATATTAAAAACTGAGTATCTTTCTCACTATCTTTCTTTCTAACTATCTTTCTTTCTAACTATCTTTCTATCTTTCTATGTCACGCTACTTTCTCCTGAACGCCAATGAACTGAAAGTCGAACCAGGTACCGATAGATAGGTAATTTTTCAAGCTTCATTAGTTTCAATTGATATAATTATACGATTTTAATTAGCGAAGATATCAATTAATAAGTAGTCAAGTTTAAAGCGATTAAGCCTAATAAATGATTAAATATGAAATCCATTCTTGCAAACCGTCGTTGCTATGAAACAGTATAATAACAATGATAATGAGAATTTTGAATGAAGGCTTAACTAAATCAAACACGAAACTCATAAGCGGGCCACTTACGTAGAATTTTTATCGCTAGCTACTGGTAATATTTTGAAACATTTATTTGTTGAAGAGCCATCTGCTTATATTAAAAACTGAGTATCTATGTCTGCTTTTTTCCTTTGAGCGAGCTGAACTTACTGAAACTTTCCTCACCATCTTGAAGGCGTGAAGCATCTCAATAATTCGAATGATTTTATTTATATACAGGGCGAGGACTGCTGATGGTCTTTGAAAAAGGTGAGAAAGGTGACAAATTTTAAAACAAAGGTGACTAAAAGGTGACAAAAAAGTAACTAAAAGGTGATCAAAAGTAATTTGTAAAGAAATCAAAAAACAGAAAACGATTATCATTTTTTCTGACTTTTACCAAAATAGCCTACATACTATTTTTAAAGACTTAAATTCTAAACATGATAAGGCTGGAGGTAACAAAATAAGTCATTTTAGGACATATTTCCAAAAAACTTTCAAGGTAAACTCTATGTAATGATCAGGGGTGATTGTGAGTTCATAAAAAAAAATACCTGAAAGTTTTAAAGAGAAAATGTGTTGGGGGGGGGGGGGTAAACCAAGGCCCTATTTTTTTAGCTCACCTAATTTTATGACTATACATATATAATAATTAATTTCCTTTCCTAAACTATTACATTTCATGTATTCAAATAATTTCAATTAGTTTTTAGTGCAAATATTGTACAAGCATTTGATTAACATTTTAACAGGAGTAATAAAGTTACTTTTGAGCTGGTGCTGAACAAATTATCTCCAAAAAAATATTTTAAAGAGAAATTAAAAAAAAAATTCATTTGTTTGGCTTTCAACAAGGAATAGCAAGCATCAAAATTGCGAAGAATGAATCTTACAGCGGAAGCAAAGAAATGCCAATTTCAAAATTAAGGCATTAAAAGTATGAAAGTGGCATATAAAAGAATTCAAATATACTTACTTCAGATTTACAATTAAAAGCTCTACGATAAACATATTATTTTTACTATCCACATAATTGAAGCAAAATAAAATTTTATCAAATCTTCAAATTTAAACTTAGACATTTTGATTTTCATAAAAGAGGCAGAATTTCGCTCGAAAATTTTAAATTTATGATTTTTTAATTTTAATGTGTTGCATTTATTTGTCTCCTGAGGGTAATAAGCA
>JAXGGA010021246.1:0-16914 GCA_038373865.1 Uloborus plumipes | reverse complement strand
GCTGATGGTCTTTGAAAAGGTGAGAAAGGTGACAAATTTTAAAACAAAGGTGACTAAAAGGTGACAAAAATGTAACTAAAAGGTGATCAAAAGTAATTTGTTAAGAAATGAAAAAGCAGAAAACGATTATCCTTTTTTCTGACTTTTACCAAAAGTAGCCTATATACTATTTCAAAAGACTTAGATTCTGAACATGAATATGATAGGAGCTGGACAAAATAAACCATTTTAGGACATATTTTCAAAAAACTTTCAG
This sequence comes from Uloborus plumipes, assembly GCA_038373865.1. Classification (NCBI taxonomy): domain Eukaryota; kingdom Metazoa; phylum Arthropoda; class Arachnida; order Araneae; family Uloboridae; genus Uloborus; species Uloborus plumipes. Next base: position 16,658 of record JAXGGA010021246.1, on the reverse strand, counting down.
TGTAATAAACTCTATGTTATGCAGGGGTAATTGTGAGTTCATAAAAAAATACCTGAAAGTTTCAAAGAGAAAATGTGTATGTGTGTGGGGATGGGGACTGTTTTTTTTTAAACCAAAGCCCCTATTAATTAAGCACACCTAATTTTATAACCATACATATATAATAATTAACCAACACATTTCCTACATTCGAATAGTGTCAAATAGTTGTTAGTCAAAATATTGTGTATGCATTTAATTAAACTGTAAATCAACAATAAAGTTACTCTTGAACTGGTGTTGAACTAATTATCTCCAGAAAAATATTTTAAGGAGAAAGCAAAAGTCTAACAGAATTACTGATTGTTGTGCGAAAATATTTATAAAGTAATGAAAGTTGTATTTGTCACTGAAAATATGAAAAAGAATTGATCTAGATGCAGTACCCATAAATTTCCTAATCACTACAATATGACCTGAGTCAAGGATTTCATATTTATTAATACTGAAGTGAAATAATATTAAAGATATGTATGTGTTAAAAAACTTAAATAACTGAAACAAAAATAAAATTCAACCACAGATTCAGCATTTAAGTTTTTGACATCTGACACTATAAAAGAGCATGGAATTTGTTTAAAATTTTTATCTTAATGAATTAAACAAAATAAAAAAAGAAATGTTATTTGTTTACCTTTCAACAAGGAATAGCAAGCATCGAAAATGCGAAATATGATTCTCACAGCGGACGCAAGGAAATCGCAATTCTCAAAATTAATACGTTAAAAGTATGAAAATGGCATAGAAAATAATTCAAATAAACTTACTTCAGCTTACAATCAGAAGCTTTATGATAAACATACTATTTTTACTATCCACATAATTGAAGCAAAATAAAACTTAATCAGATCTTTAAATTTTTAACTTTAATATTTTGATTTTCATAAAAGGAGCAGAATTTTGCTCAAATTTTTTTAAATTTGTAATTTTTTAGCATAAATAGGGTATTCCGACCAGTGAGTGACCACCACCCAGTGAATGACCACTTCGCAGTATTTCTTAAAAAATAAGGTTCTAAATTATTTTTTTTTAGATAAATTGGCTTCAATAGCTTTCTTCCTTCAAATTCTGAGCTATCTGATGCCTGATTGATTATTTAGGTCATGTATTTTTCTAGTAAAAAATTACAGAATGTTTACAACCGTGCGCCATTTCTTTTTCTGCTCCAAAATAATAAGGATGGTTTTGTGTATACAACTACTTTGATTCGTATTAATTGTATTTATAAATTAATTTTTTTTAATTATACAAAAGAATCATTTAGTATGTATATTCAGGCTATGATTTTATTTGTTTCAATCTTTATAGAATGTGTAGATTTTAGATTTATGGGGTGGTCACTCACTGGGTCAGAAAAACTCTGAAAAGCCAGTGAATGACCAGCTGTTTATTCACTGGGATTTTAATGTTGTTTTGAAAAATTAAAGAAAACTAGGGTCGACCAGTGAATGACCACCACCCAGTGAATGAACAGCGCGTCATTTTCGTTAAAAAATAAGGTTCTAAAAGCTTTTTTTTTAGACCGAGTGGCATCAACAATTTTCTACCGTGAAATTCCAAGCTATTGGTTACATAGGTCAATTCTTTATTGTTGAAAAAATTGATAGAATGTTGACTCTCGCGTAGTAGTGTTCTTTTTAGTGTGTTCTATTTTTGGAACATAGGAGATTATATATAATTTTATTTAAAAAAAGAAAAAAGATATTTTTTTTGACCAAAAAAATTTTAATTTAGTTTTTCTCTTAACATATTTTTATGCATTAAAAAAAAATAACTAAAGTGTATTGATCCACTTACCTGAACTTAAAAAATCCATTATCAAAGTACATACCTTGTACTCAGACTTTTCAGTCAAAACTGATAGCAAATCATTTATAGCTCTGTATCGTAACCGCGCATCAAGTAATCCTTTTTTGCCTGAATGGAACATTGATATCCATTTGAGGAGCAAAGAGAGTATTCACATTTTCAATCCAAATCTTATTGGTTTTCCTCTTATAAACATTTCCCATGAATGCCGACAGTAATAGGAACCACTCATTCATCTATGCTTGATTTCTCATGAATATTTCAAATTGTTGAAGGCTTTTACACAATTTGTAAATAGGTTTTTTCAAGCTTTTCATTTTTTTAATATAAATTTACGGTTGAAATCCATAATAAAAGGGTTATTTTTAATTTTCGAAAATTGCTTCGATGCATAATTGCTGGTACTAATAGTACAAATGTCTCTTCTGTGTTTGTGCATTACTCCAATGCATATGTTCAGTAAAGTGCTTTTAAATTATAAGGTATTGCAAGCCGACTAATATTATTTTCCAGTATCACGTGACGACACAGCTGTCAGGGCAGGTGTGGATTCGGAGCCATTTCCTCTGTCAAACTGTTATTATTTTCTTTTGAAACGAAACCTCATACCCTTTAATAATATAAACTTATTTGGTTTTGCAAACATGTGCACTAGAACACATTCAAAACGAAAAGATAAGAGAATCACACATTATGAAACTTGAAATTTCCTCATTTAAGTCGATGATTAAGTCATTTAAGTAAAATGATAAAGATAACAATAATAACATTAGTAACAATTAAAAATAAATCTGTAATTAGTAGCGTAAAATAGAACTTTTTCTACTGTTAGGCCCATGCTCCACATCAGCGTAAAACGCGACCGAAACTGAAGGCAGAAACTGAAAATCCGGGTACTTTCCTTTTTACGCGGCGTAATCACGGCGTAATAGAGGACCGAAAATTTTTGCATTTTTAATTTATCCAACAGCCAATAGAAATTCATCGTGAGATGTAAACATTTCTAGCCTTGGCGGCCGCCATTGCTATACTGCATTAACGAAAGTGCATTTGGTAAATATTCAAAAGGAGAAGTGAGAAAAAACCCATTACTTAATGACAAAAAATCAAGTGAAAAAGCAAAATGGGGGGCAACTAGCGAAAGGCTTAAAATAAACTTTCAGTTGAGGCTTTTAAAGTCCACTATTATGTAATCATGTCAACAATTCCTGTCCTTTGCGAGATTTTTATTATTTTATTCAAAACTCGGCGGGATTACGGAAGTCTAGTTTCTTGGCGAGATTCGAAATAATGGTGCTTCGGCTGCTTTACATTGTAATAGAACTTATAATTTATGACATGCTTTGCTAAGTTATTGATTGCTTGGCGAGATTGGAAATATATGTTTAATTTCGCTCGTGTATTTGCTTATTTTAATTGAGCTTTAAAAAAAAGATTTGACCTTCGGTTGAGTTATGGATCGCTTGGCGATAATAAAACTAGCTAATGTTGTGTAATAAAGTTTTAGTGAAATGTTTTGTGTTTTGATAAATACTTCCATTTTTAAATATAGCAATTTTTTTAAGATTAGCGATTCATTAAAGAGTGTGTAGGTTATTTTACGTATTAAAGATTTTTTAAAATTTATTTAAGTTATGGCTTACGTGTTTTATTTTTGACGGCGTATTCAAAAAATATATAAATGCTTCATGGCTTTGAGGGTCTAATTTATTTGGCAAAGTAAGTAGGCACTGATATTTTTTTAGGTACAATAACAGTCATAATTTTGAAAACTCACTACGACCCCGAAATATAGCGTTGCTATAAATTCATTTCGCAGAATATATATTGTTTGTTCATTTTAAGTTGGCGCGTGGCCCCGCCTCCGTGACGTAAGACCGGACGACTCTATACCGCTGTTTAGGGTATGAGGGTTCTGACCAGTGCTGAGAAAAAGCGCTAGTTGGCTATCATTATCGCGCTGGATGGAGACTTCAAAAAAAGAAAGAAAAAAAAAAGAAACCAGTTCTTTGCACTCCAATGCGGCTTTGAAAAATACAATTGAATAGGTTGCTAGAACAACGTTTCCTCTTCTTTTTTGGGCCTTTTTTCTTAACTAATGTGAAAATTAACTTATTTTCTTTGAAGTAAGTTTTAAGTTTCCGAATACTTTAAAAAACGATTTTGTTCCATTATTTTTATGGAATAACGCTACGGCAAACTTTAATTACTCGAATATGAAGAAACGATTAACAGCTCCGTCCAGTGGAGGGGGGGGGGGCATGGCAATGAGGGTGCCGTATAGAGTTAACGATATATTTTCCAGCAGCAAAAGTTATTTCTGAACATTATTTCTCTGAAATGAGGGTTTGCTTTGATGGGGTTGGGGGCGGGGGGGGGGGTGTCATGAACTCTTAACAGCTTGTAACAAAGGAAGTGTGTGACATTACACATATTATTTGCAAATATGAAAGCATTTTATAGCCCCATGTTCATCTAACATAGCGTGAGATATGACGGGGGGGGGGGGGGGGGGGCGGGCGGTGCTTTACTTTGTGGCAGAGGAGAAGGGAATCAAATATGTTTTTAAAAAAGCGTCATTTGCTGAACTGAAGTGCTGTAATCCACTTCTTTAGGGCGGGGGGTGGACATTCGCCCCAGGGGCTCATCTCTCAGGTCGGCACTGAAAATGAACTTATGATTTTGAAGCGGAGCATACAAACTAAAACCACTTCTTATAGCGTACAACAGATGATTAAATATTTCTGAATGTTAATATTCGTGCAAAATTCAAAGGCATAATCTCAATTTTAATAGTCGATTGCATGGGTTTTATTTCAGATTGATTTTTTAGTATTTTCCAATTTCTTTTATTTTTCATATTTAAATTCTATTCTGAACGAGAAATCATTCCCTGCGTGTGTTCCTGCCAAACGGGGGGAGGAGGGGGAGGGGGGCTAAAAAATGTCTTCAGCATTTCTTGAAATTGTAATTACTTTAGGTCTTTGAATGTATATCCGCACAGTGTATAACCTGGGATTTTGTATATAATAGTTAGTACCCATATACAATATATATAGTATATATGAAGGGCTCGGGCGTAAATAATGGTATCTGACAAACTCGAAAGGACGTTTTGTCTCAAATAAAAGAACAAAAGTCACTTGTAAAAATGTAAATGTACCGACTTCCTTTTTTAAATAGAAAAAACTTGCTACAGTAATTTCTCGAAGCAAAAATTCCAAATTAAAAAAAAAAAAGTTTTGATTTTTTGAAATGCTACTTACCATTATTTACACCCGAGCCCTTCATATATATATATCTATAGTAATATCTGTATGCATGCACAAGCGAGAGGCATGAACACCCCCCCCCCCCCTCCAGGAAAAAAAGAGAGAGGCACGCAGTTATCACAAAGAAAGCAACCCCTAAGCGTTTCAAGGTAACATACTCTGAGCTAATTAGAATTTCTATATGAGGATTCATGCCCCCTCCCCCTTCCTTCTCATATGTACCCTTATTATTCAATCTGTATGTACTCTAAAATAGTTTGCCACAAAGTTGAGTTAAACAAAATTTATTCAAAATAACATAAGTCAAAAGAAATGAATAATTCTGGTACGTTATTTCCGCACGAAAAATGTATACAATATTGAAAATATCAACTTGTAATTCAAAATTGATTTTTAAAACTAAAACATAATAAAACTTTCGATATGAAAAATTCTTTTGAGAAATAAAACGAAAGCACCCTTGCTGTAAGCTATTTCTTACAAAAGTGAATGTAAAGCATTTTCATTCCATTTTTGATTTCTAGATTCAATTTATTAAACGCTGATATGGACAGCTTAAACTGATTTCATTTTATTTATTCCTAAATGGAAATTATCAGTGGATATTCTTAACGAAACAAAGATAATAGCAGGTACATGATTTAAATATACTAGTTAGATTCATCGTCGTAACTATCGGTATCGCTGCTGAAATTGCTATCTGAAGTAGAATCAGAACCGATGGTAAAAGAAACACTTTCAACAACTTCCTCTATAATACTGTCGTTTTCCCAGTATTTGTTTTCGACACTTTCAATGTGTTTGCAATGCTTTCCCCACCTGTCATCTTTAATGTTTTCTATAGCTTCTGATGCAAGATTTTTTAGGCGCTCCAAACTGAGATCCGCAGTCACATTGTTATCTCTTACATAACGTTTAACGTCCGCCCAAATTAATTCGATTGGATTCAAATCGCAGTGGTACGGTGGAAGTCTTAAAACCTCATGTCCCTTTTGTTTTATAATTTCATCAATGCAGTATTTTTTTTCGACACCTGCATTTGCTGTAATAAGCTCCATTAACTCAACTTTCCGCATTTTTTTATCATGTGGAATTTGGTTTTCCTGCAACCAGGCAAACATTTTATCTTTCCTTGAGCTCTTAGTTGGTACAGGATTCTGCACTTTCGAATGATAAGCCGCATTGTCCATGATGATTACTGAATGCAGGGGAATGTTTGGCAGCAGTTTTTCAACAACCCATTTTTTAAAATTATCAAAGTTCATTTGCCCGTGATAATCTCCGGATGCCGATCCAGCTTTAAATATTAACCCGGCGTTTGGAACAAAACCGGATTCGGATCCAGCGTGGACAACGATCAGGCGATGGCCTGCTCGATCTTTGACGGTAGCGCCAATTTTTTCGTTGGTCCAACATTTTTTGAAAGAAAGATCGCTGTCCAGCCACGTTTCATCTATGTAGACAATGTTCCTTTTCGCTTCTCGAATTTTTTTCATTTTCCTGAGAAAACGAAATCTCCATGCAACTATATTAGGTCTTTCAACTAATATTTGCCGCTCATTTCTACATCGCTTATAGCGGAAACCTGCAACACGTAAATATTTCCATAAGGTTGATCTTTTCCATGGGAAGTTTATTCTTTGCTTTACCACAGGGAGTAAGCGGGATAAGGATGGAATTTTTTTACCTACGTAAAATTCATTCACGATTCTTCGCAGAGTACAGAGGTCAAAATTGTCCAATTTTGCAACAGAACGTTTACGATTTTTTCCAGGAGAAGACAACTGTCCACTTGTAGTCACATCTTCACTTTTTATTCTTTGTATTGTTCGCATTGAAACGCCAGTGGCTGTAGCAGCACGTTTTTGTGCTTGGGAAATTGGAATCAATAATTCCCCTGCTCTGGCTTCATTTTCACAAAATTTAGTGACATTATTTATTATTTCCCTTTCTTTTGAATGAATAATTTTCCCTTTTACTGACATTTTGCGATAAACGCAGACGTTTTTAAAAAGCTTAAGACGTGAGTAGATAGTAGATGAGCGTAGCAAGAGCCTAAAAAAAAAGAGCACTAATTTTTTTTAAACAAATTCAAACCCACGCCAAGCTGAAGGTTGTCTCATTTACACGTGCGAAACATAGATAAGCGAAGCGAGAAAAAAAAAAAAAAAACACTTAAATTTTTCCAGAAATTTAAAACCGCGCCAAATTTAAGGTTGCTTTATTTACACGCACGGAACTTTGCTCACCGAACACCCCCGCTTCAAACTTAGATCAGTTCCACTCCAAGTGCCTTCTAAATTTGAACGGACAATACCCATATACAATATATATAGTATATATGAAGGGCTCGGGCGTAAATAATGGTATCTGACAAACTCGAAAGGACGTTTTGTCTCAAATAAAAGAACAAAAGTCACTTGTAAAAATGTAAATGTACCGACTTCCTTTTTTAAATAGAAAAAACTTGCTACAGTAATTTCTCGAAGCAAAAATTCCAAATTAAAAAAAAAAAAGTTTTGATTTTTTGAAATGCTACTTACCATTATTTACACCCGAGCCCTTCATATATATATATCTATAGTAATATCTGTATGCATGCACAAGCGAGAGGCATGAACACCCCCCCCCCCCCTCCAGGAAAAAAAGAGAGAGGCACGCAGTTATCACAAAGAAAGCAACCCCTAAGCGTTTCAAGGTAACATACTCTGAGCTAATTAGAATTTCTATATGAGGATTCATGCCCCCTCCCCCTTCCTTCTCATATGTACCCTTATTATTCAATCTGTATGTACTCTAAAATAGTTTGCCACAAAGTTGAGTTAAACAAAATTTATTCAAAATAACATAAGTCAAAAGAAATGAATAATTCTGGTACGTTATTTCCGCACGAAAAATGTATACAATATTGAAAATATCAACTTGTAATTCAAAATTGATTTTTAAAACTAAAACATAATAAAACTTTCGATATGAAAAATTCTTTTGAGAAATAAAACGAAAGCACCCTTGCTGTAAGCTATTTCTTACAAAAGTGAATGTAAAGCATTTTCATTCCATTTTTGATTTCTAGATTCAATTTATTAAACGCTGATATGGACAGCTTAAACTGATTTCATTTTATTTATTCCTAAATGGAAATTATCAGTGGATATTCTTAACGAAACAAAGATAATAGCAGGTACATGATTTAAATATACTAGTTAGATTCATCGTCGTAACTATCGGTATCGCTGCTGAAATTGCTATCTGAAGTAGAATCAGAACCGATGGTAAAAGAAACACTTTCAACAACTTCCTCTATAATACTGTCGTTTTCCCAGTATTTGTTTTCGACACTTTCAATGTGTTTGCAATGCTTTCCCCACCTGTCATCTTTAATGTTTTCTATAGCTTCTGATGCAAGATTTTTTAGGCGCTCCAAACTGAGATCCGCAGTCACATTGTTATCTCTTACATAACGTTTAACGTCCGCCCAAATTAATTCGATTGGATTCAAATCGCAGTGGTACGGTGGAAGTCTTAAAACCTCATGTCCCTTTTGTTTTATAATTTCATCAATGCAGTATTTTTTTTCGACACCTGCATTTGCTGTAATAAGCTCCATTAACTCAACTTTCCGCATTTTTTTATCATGTGGAATTTGGTTTTCCTGCAACCAGGCAAACATTTTATCTTTCCTTGAGCTCTTAGTTGGTACAGGATTCTGCACTTTCGAATGATAAGCCGCATTGTCCATGATGATTACTGAATGCAGGGGAATGTTTGGCAGCAGTTTTTCAACAACCCATTTTTTAAAATTATCAAAGTTCATTTGCCCGTGATAATCTCCGGATGCCGATCCAGCTTTAAATATTAACCCGGCGTTTGGAACAAAACCGGATTCGGATCCAGCGTGGACAACGATCAGGCGATGGCCTGCTCGATCTTTGACGGTAGCGCCAATTTTTTCGTTGGTCCAACATTTTTTGAAAGAAAGATCGCTGTCCAGCCACGTTTCATCTATGTAGACAATGTTCCTTTTCGCTTCTCGAATTTTTTTCATTTTCCTGAGAAAACGAAATCTCCATGCAACTATATTAGGTCTTTCAACTAATATTTGCCGCTCATTTCTACATCGCTTATAGCGGAAACCTGCAACACGTAAATATTTCCATAAGGTTGATCTTTTCCATGGGAAGTTTATTCTTTGCTTTACCACAGGGAGTAAGCGGGATAAGGATGGAATTTTTTTACCTACGTAAAATTCATTCACGATTCTTCGCAGAGTACAGAGGTCAAAATTGTCCAATTTTGCAACAGAACGTTTACGATTTTTTCCAGGAGAAGACAACTGTCCACTTGTAGTCACATCTTCACTTTTTATTCTTTGTATTGTTCGCATTGAAACGCCAGTGGCTGTAGCAGCACGTTTTTGTGCTTGGGAAATTGGAATCAATAATTCCCCTGCTCTGGCTTCATTTTCACAAAATTTAGTGACATTATTTATTATTTCCCTTTCTTTTGAATGAATAATTTTCCCTTTTACTGACATTTTGCGATAAACGCAGACGTTTTTAAAAAGCTTAAGACGTGAGTAGATAGTAGATGAGCGTAGCAAGAGCCTAAAAAAAAAGAGCACTAATTTTTTTTAAACAAATTCAAACCCACGCCAAGCTGAAGGTTGTCTCATTTACACGTGCGAAACATAGATAAGCGAAGCGAGAAAAAAAAAAAAAAAACACTTAAATTTTTCCAGAAATTTAAAACCGCGCCAAATTTAAGGTTGCTTTATTTACACGCACGGAACTTTGCTCACCGAACACCCCCGCTTCAAACTTAGATCAGTTCCACTCCAAGTGCCTTCTAAATTTGAACGGACAATAGTATAATTGCGAACGGTACGGAAACATTGTCTACGCGTTTACTCAAAAATATTAGCACCAAAGCCATTGCAAAATGTCCATTAAAATGTAAAAACTCAAAATAACAAATAATATATTCAACCATCAAATCAAGTTTCATGGCATCGTGCTGCATTTGCTGTATTTTTCGCCAAAACATCTACTCAACCAAGGCTTCACTAGATAGCGTTTTATACAGGCTGCTTCATTTGATCAAAATCTTTGGGATAAAAACGGATGCATGTCGCCTATCGACATCTACCGAATTTTGTGGTAACTAACATTATAAACAAATCAGATAATAAAAGACAAAATTAAAATTTAATTTGTTGGCGACAATTTTACAATTTGGCATTCAATTCTATTTTATTATATTTTAACGTCATTTAATAGCTTGTTCGATTTGCTGGTTTATTCTGCATTTTAACGGCTTGTTTTAATTAGTTAGCGAATTATTTTTCATTTTAATTGATTCTAATTATAATTAAACTATGAAACGACACTGGCACCGCAGAGCGATAAATGGCGATTTTGGAACGATAGTTCCATCAAAACTTTTGATGAGTTTAGATTGTCAAATTAATTTGTTTGGCGAGTTTTTTAACAAGAATTCTCACATTATTTCGCAGCTTATTTTTTCAGTTGGCCCATTATTTTACTTTCAAGTATTAAACGTATGTGTGAAATTAGAAACAAAAAAGGGAAGATTTCGGTGATTGGAAGTCTGGTTATCTTTCCCTATTGGCGTTAAATCTTTGTGGCCAATTTATGAGCGAGGGAAATACTTCCTTCGCAAACATAAACTAAAGAGCAACAAAATAAAGTAATTATCGCCAAAAATTTGGCAACCACACCAGATTCCTAATTATCGAAATATTATCAATGTGTGAAATTTAACATAAAAAGAACATTACCTTTTAATGTTGTGTAAATGAAAAAAAATTACATTTGGTCGTCGTAATATTGTAGTTTTGTTTATTTTTTTCGTACTTGTATTGCTCTTTAGTACTAAGCGATTATATATGCTCATTTCGTTGTTACTAAAGAAATTAATATGTTTTGTTGTCAATCGTCTTTCCGTTGAACACCAATCGCTTCATTGCAGGGCATTCATTCTGGGGCATCAAAAGGAAATGTCTCTGCGAATAGATTCGCCATTTATCGCTCTGATGGGTCAACGCTATCAAAATGAACATCTGAGCTTTTGCGTAGCAATTAAGATCTCGTGAGCAACAATAATGAAACTAAATAGTAAATAGAACAATCTTATTTCATTGCTACATTTTTATTTATCGGCTGCGAATTTAAGCGTATATTTTATTAATGCAGAGATGTCAAAATTGAACGCCATTGCTATATGTTGCTAATTCGAAGAAAGTAAACAATGAATGAATGTCGTATGACTGAATCATGAGTTGCGACCAACTTTACCTGAAAAGGGAATTTATTTCCCCTAAAAAGCAGTACTAATAAGGATTCGGCATCAATTCACTCTGTACTCCACTTCAGTAAACTATATCAATATTTTTTAACCCTTAAAGATAGGATGAACATCACTTTTTACAGCAGAAACAATGTGCTAATAAATGTAAACAAACACATCATTCAGCGCTCTCTAGCGGGCAAATCTTTACCATTGATGTTTTGAGTAATGAAGCAGCCTGTATAAAACGCTATCTAGTGAAGCCTTGACTCAACACTCCGAAGCTTTTTTTTTATCACCTCTAATGCTTAGTATGCTTTCGTCAACAGCAAAAAAAAATCTATTTTTTTCTTGAAATTAAAAAAAAACAACTTTTAAGATTTAAACAATAGAAAATAAATGCAATGCTTAGCGAAATTCACAAAAAATACTTGAATGGGAATTTTATAGCCAGTCTGGTTTGTTTCCTCTAAATATATCCGTTTAAAGTGAAAATAAAAAACCGCCAAGTAAAAAAAAACAGGACTTGGCTCATAACAAGCTGAATCATGATGGGTAATTCCATGCCAACTAAATTAAATAACTATTAAAACTCGGTTATTTGTTGCCAATCTTTCACCCAATCATATAATTTCGAATAATGCTTCATAATGAGGTATTTTTCCTATTTGTTATCTAAATATCAAATATTCAATGAAAATGCAAGGATTATTCCGTCTGATGGCGCTTTTTTCTGCGCAGAAAAAAAATTCTGCCCAAGTGGAGCACGCGTCCGACCGAAAAGCGACCGAAACCGAAAAAGGAAAATTTTACGCTTCTGCCCAATTTTTCTGCTTTACGTCGATGTGGAGCAGGGCCCATAGTAAGTATTGTCAAAATGGCCGTAAATAAGGTTTGTGAAAAAAATAAAAATAAGATGATATGAGAGTTAATCAAGATCATTTAAAAATATTTATTATCGGCCAACACAATAATAATGATAATAATTAAAGAAAAGGTAAAAAGAAGATTCAATACGATGCGGAAAGGTTTCTCGTTTGAGAAAAAAATAAATAAATAAATAAAATTAATTTATAAATAAGCATGTAAAGTAACAGATCACTATCTGCCTTATAAAAATATATAAAAGTGAAAATATCTAAAACCAACTTCAAGTATTTCTAACTCAAAATGTAAGGTGGTCATTCACTGGGTCAGAGGTGGTCAGTCACTGGGTCGGAGGTGGTCATTCACTGGGTCTTTGCGCCATTTTTCCTTCGAACACCCCAAAAAGCCGGAAGCGGAACCCTTCAAGTTCCATCATTTTTTTTTTACGCATTTGCATAGATCAATAAAACTATTTAAACTATCACGAACAAAATATTACAGTATTTAAAATTACTACGATTTTTTAAAAATGAAATTTTGCTTAAGTGGTCATTCACTGGTCTGTCTACCCTATATTTCATTTATTAGTCTCATAACTAAGGATAATAAGCATCAAAAATGAGAAAAATTCGATTCTCATATTTTTTTTAAATAAAGGCATCAAAATCAAAAAAATTAAAATAATTTATTAAAGCAAAAAAAAAAAAAAAAAAGAAAACAATTAGAATGGCATCTTAAACTTATATTCGATAAATATTATGAAAAATTATCGGTATAATCATCGGAAATTTGAAAAAGCAAAAAAATTCCTGAGGTGGGAAGATAGCATAGTTAAAAATATTTTATTTCGGGTATTTTGGAACATGAAAATACTAGAATCGATCATGAAAATACCGGAAATCTGATTAAATACTAGAGCACAATCACCCCTAGTTATGTTCAAAGATTTTTTTTTAAATATCAATTAAATTTATACCTGAAATTATGAAAAGAAGGACGATGTATTTAATGAACATATTTTATTTTTTTCATATTTTTAATAGCTCATTGCAAAATCATCTGCATTCTTTTCCTTGTTTCTCTGTAAATACAAAGATGTTCACTAAATAGTATTGACAATAGAGAATGAGTGAAAATCCCATCTCTATGCAAATCACCAACTGAATTTTGTTTCACTAACAAAAAGAAAAAAGAAAAAGAACTGCCAAGTATCCTTGAAAAATATGCACCTGTTTTTTGAAACTTTTAAACAGGTGCTTCTAAAGGCTTTGTTTTGTAAATGAGCCACAGTTGAAACATTTCTTTTAATGGTTGAAGGATCAACTTTTTTTTTTCATAATTCCATTTATTTTTAGGTAAGGAAAAGAATATTCACACTCTTCAAAAATTTAATTTATCAAAAATAGATTTTCCTAAAACACATTTCAAGAAAGGTTTTAAAAGGTGACAAAAATTCCAAAAGGTGACAAAAAGTGATCAAATTTTCAAAAGGTGACTAAAGGTGAGAAAGGTGACTGAGTCCTCCTCCTGGACTTGCGGGTCCGCCACAGCTTGTCGGTGAATCCGTCGATCCAAGCGGTCTGACGTCACTCTGGCTGCACCTGCACCCCTCAATGTGGCTACATTTCCTCTTTCCAACCATCTCCGACACAGCCGATGCACAGTGCTTGCATCCATGTGGGTATCAGCTGCAATTTGACGTATGGACCAACCTCCCCTTCTCAGTCCGATCACCATACCCCTTGTAAAGTCGTCTATATGCTGGAAGTGTCTTCGTTGAGGACGGCGTGGCATTTCATCCTATCACACGTATCCTTCGCCACAAAAACCAAATTTCTTCAATAACACTGTTCGACAAAAAAAAAAAAAACCTTGAAAATGCTTCTGGTATTTTGAAGGCTGATTCTTATGTAAAATGACCCCCTGAATCCGAATATGACCCCCGTTTTCCCCCATCACGTCCCAATTTTTTTTAAAACGCCCCCCTTTTTTTTTCATTTTTCCTTAGTTTCAGGGCTATTATTTTTTTTTGGAGGGGAAAGGAGCCTTATATTCACCAATAAATTTTTTTGAAGGTCAAGAGAGACTCAAAGTTTAAAATCATGAGCACCGAGAAAAAATCGGGGAACTTGGGGGGGCGTGGCCCCCCAAAATATTTGAAAAATCACCAAAAACGATCTTTTTATTCTAGTTTCTTTAAAAAGACCTTTAAAACATTTTTTTCGGTGCAGAACCAGAGTATAGGATCCGCTCCTATGGCTCCTGGGTCAGAAAAAATTTTCACGCTGTAAAATTTAAAAAAAAAATAAAATAATGCTTTAAAAATCGCACTTTGCACTCGAGTTTTAAAGCAGGTCTTCAGCCAAAAAAAAAAAAAACAAAATTGTGGCTGATTCTTATGTCAAATGACCCCCTATTTCCAAATATGACCTCAGTTTCCCCCTCCACCCCCTCTTTCCAGAGAGTCCCCCCCCCCAATTCAGAGTCATTTTACTAATTCGGAGGGGAAAAGTACATTACGTAACCCGTTAACATAATTCTAAAAGGCAACAGAGGTTCAAAGTTCAAAATCATGTACATGTGTACCAAAAATATAAACTAGGGCGGTATACCTCCCCCCTCCCCCCCCCAAAAAAGAAAAGAAAATTCATACTCTGATTTTCACAAAAAAAAAGGTTTAAAACGTCTCTTAGAAAAACAAGAAAAGAAGATTTTTTTTTTGGGGGGGGGGGTACACCGCCATAGTTTATATTTTTGGTACACATGTACATGATTTTGAACTTTGAACCTCTGTTGCCTTTTAGAATTATGTTAACGGGTTACGTAATGTACTTTTCCCCTCCGAATTAGTAAAATGACTCTGAATTGGGGGGGGGGACTCTCTGGAAAGAGGGGGTGGAGGGGGGAAACTGAGGTCATATTTGGAAATAGGGGGTCATTTGACATAAGAATCAGCCACAATTTTGTTTTTTTTTTGGCTGAAGACCTGCTTTAAAACTCGAGTGCAAAGTGCGATTTTTAAAGCATTATTTTATTTTTTTTTTAAATTTTACAGCGTGAAAATTTTTTCTGACCCAGGAGCCATAGGAGCGGATCCTATACTCTGGTTCTGCACCGAAAAAAATGTTTTAAAGGTCTTTTTAAAGAAACTAGAATAAAAAGATCGTTTTTGGTGATTTTTCAAATATTTTGGGGGGCCACGCCCCCCCCCAAGTTCCCCGATTTTTTCTCGGTGCTCATGATTTTAAACTTTGAGTCTCTCTTGACCTTCAAAAAAATTTATTGGTGAATATAAGGCTCCTTTCCCCTCCAAAAAAAATATAATAGCCCTGAAACTAAGGAAAAATGAAAAAAAAAGGGGGGCGTTTTAAAAAAAATTGGGACGTGATGGGGGAAAACGGGGGTCATATTCGGATTCAGGGGGTCATTTTACATAAGAATCAGCCTTCAAAATACCAGAAGCATTTTCAAGGTTTTTTTTTGTCGAACAGTGTAATTAGTCTGGCAGAAAAACCAACATGAACATAGCCCACTTTTCAACTTCATTCTCTTATATCTTACTTCACGTGCGTCGGAGAGCTGCGCATTTCATATCATTTGCATAACTCCGTGACGTGCGTCTACGGTAAAATTTGCATGAATTTCTGACCACTCCTTCTTGGTGTTGCATTTTCAATGTCGAGCAGTGTATATAACCTTTATTATCGCTTGAGTCCGTGTCACAGCCTTTATGGTATCCGCCGTTACTGTATTAGTTGAGTATAAGAACTTCCTATTGACCGCACCACTGAGGGCTCAATACAGAGATTTAGAACTATTGCCAGCCATTTTCAACTCTGGGTCTTCATAGGAAAGTTAAAGCAACTTAGTGTGGAAGATATTCAGCGAATAATATACCCTCTGAAGTGAAATTGGTCCTTTACTTTTTGTATCCTACATTCTTGGTTTTAAAGGATAAGAATTGCTTATGTACTAATTTCTTTTCATTGTTGATATTGAGTCACGTTTTGTTAAGTAAATTTCATATACTAAGTTGCACTAACCCTAAATCAAGAAAATGTGCAACACAAAACATAAATATTTGTATCCTCCGTTACAGTATAGTCGTAATGGAGGATACACAATTAGTAACGGTGAATACGACTTTAGGAAAAAATTAAATTTAAAGACAGATATGTAAATTAAAATCCGCCCAAATCATGTTCCTCATCATCATGCAAGTTAATGTAAATTCAAGGTTGAAAATATTTATTTTACATATATTTGACAAAATTGTGTTGAGGTAGTAACTGTTTAGGTTTTTGTTTTATTCAATGTCGTTTAAAATATAACTTTAATAAGAAAATAAATAACAAAGTCAATTTC
>JAXGGA010021245.1:0-16914 GCA_038373865.1 Uloborus plumipes | reverse complement strand
TGGGAATTTTACAGTTAATTTTTGCAAAGTTTACAGTTCTAAACTGGAACTTCAGCTGCCAGTATTTTATTGTAAAATCAACGCCTTTTTTTTTGCAGTGCAGGACAGATTTACGGCACAGAGAGGTTTAAATAACATCCATGGGCAAGGCGGGACTCGAACTCGCGACCTCTTGCTTACGTGGAGAGTACTCTACCTCTAAGTCACCGAGGCCCCTTGGATGCAATATAGTAACTAAGTCTGATTTTCGGCAATGATTTTGCCTTGGTAGCAATATGTAAAATATGTCTGGTCTGTGGCAAAGGTGGGCTTAGTAGCACTCACACCAAATGCAGTGCAAGGCTAAATTCTGACAAACGGACGAAACCGAACAAAGAATGCTAATATTTAACATTCAGTTTAAATTTGCTGAAAACATCTACATTCAAACTGATCAATCTTCCTTACAAATTTGGACTTATGAATGCAAATCAGTTGTTAAAGAAAGAAAATTTGATACTTTCAATGACAGGTAAGTCGTAAATTTTGCGCGAGAGTACTAACGGGATGTAAAAAGAAGAATGAGTAGTTACCACTGGAGCTTGGACAATTTTTCATCCCACTCGAGAAAATTGCTCTTCTCGCTCCCGATTTGTTAAGAAAAGCATTTTAGGATATTTTATTAATCTGGTAAAAGTGAATCCATTCGTAATCATGCCCCTTTTTAGCATGGCAAATGAACAGATGGCGTGCCATACGTCTAATTGAATTTCGGAAACTAAACACAGCAGCTTTCCCGTTATTTTCATCTGACAGAACATGAAATTCGCGAGATGGAAGCCCCCCCCCCCCCCCTCGTGTAATGAACACGAGGGAGTTTGTTCTTATTACTATAGCCACTTTGAAAAAACTCGGAATATTTCTTGTGAGTTATAGCGATTTCTTCGCCAGTCTTAAACGGGGGGAAAGTCGTCATTTCTCTTTAGAAGGAGCTGGTGCTTTTATACTCTTTAAATGGAAATTAATTTCGAGGATTTTTCTTTCTAAATTCATGTAGGATATCTTGAATGATCTTTTATCTAAGCATTGTGTCTTCGGAACAATAGGCCTAAATTGACCTGTAAAGGAATGGGCAGATGATAGTTTCGAAGAAAAATGATCGATCAAAATACAACAAGAAACGACTTCTCTCTTAATTCTGGAGTACCAGTTACTTTAATTCCCCTTTTCCAGTTTATGCCTATGCTCAGAACTATTATACAGTAACCTTTTATCCATTATTATTCCCCGCCCCCTTCCTTTTTTGATTAGAATTGGCATAATTGTAACAATTTTCTGGGTAAGCAAGACAGGATAGTGTTACTGTTCCTCTTAATGTATTTTCTTCGTGATCTCTTTGATCGGATTAAATGACGCTATAGGGCTTTAGGAGACTATAATGACAATGAGACGGAAGAAAAGAATTAAAATGACGTAAATAATGAGGAAGGGTAGGTGATCTTTTTTTTTTTTCTCTCCTAAAATTTTTATAAATGTGTCAAAAGAAATGTAAATATTAAGTTTTAATTTGCACTGTCATTTTTTGAAGGTCTAATATAAAAAAAAAGTTAGCGAGAACCAACTGAGAAATAATTCTAAAAGAACGTAAAACAATAATGAAATAAGTAAAATGAAAAATGCTTACGACGAAATAACATAGACATAAAGCCAAAGTAAACAACCTGATTAGCACGGAGCTCGATTACCTGTGCGATCATCAGAATCTTATTTTGGAACTTCGTTCTTAACTAAGGCTCGACCGATGCATCGGCGCCGATAGTTGAAAGATTTATCAATCTGCCATCTGCATCAGCCGCTGATGCTAACTTAGAAAAACATCGGCCCATCGGCCTCGGAAAATATCAAACTGCAGATGCATGGCCGATGGTTTTTGGGGGGAAAAAAAACCTTAAGGCTACAGTGGACAAATAAAATTGATTTTTTTTTTTTAATTATTGATTTATATGTCTAAAACTTTGTGTGCTTGTATTATTGTGTATTTACGACATCTAAAAGCATAAAAAACACAAATTAGTGCAAAAACAATTAATACTTTTTATCAAATTTCAAATTTAAATATTTTTTTAACAAAATTTCAAAATGTTCCAGGCGTCACAATTTTTTTTTTTCAAACTTTGAATTTCCACTTAATTTCCAATCATTAGGCATGATGACACAAAACAATGCATTATATGCAATGTTTTATGAGATAGTTTATAAAAGATGGCTGAAAACAAAAAAATTCAGTTACAAAAATCATATAAATTTTCATTTTCAGCCATCTTTTATAAACTAGCACATAAAACATTACATGTAATGCATTGTTTTATGCAATCATGCCTAATGATTGGAAATTAAGTGGAAATTCAAAGTTTGAAAAAAAATTGCGACACCTGGAACATTTTGAAATTTTGTTAAAAAAGTATTTAAATTTGAAATTTGAAAAAAAGTATTCACTGTTTTTGCACTAATTTGTGTTTTTTATGCTTTTAGATGTAGTAAATATACAATAATACAAGCACACAAAGTTTTAGACAGATAAATCAATAATTGAAAAAATCAATTTTATTTGTCCACTGTAGCCTTAAGTTTTCTTATGGGGGCATTCTATCTTCTCTATTTTTTACTTCATAATTAACCCTTTACCTGTCAAGTTATTTTGATTTTTAACACTTTTCCAAGCACAAACCCGAGAAACAGTCAGGTTTGACGAAGAGATGAAGCCGAAATAAACGTCTCCCGATATATATTCGGGTATAACAATATGATGCACTAAAAAAAAATTTACCCCCTAGTAATACTCGGGCGTGACATTTTCGAAAACCAGCTGTGCCCGAGACTATCTCGGGCATGACAGTTAAAAGGTTAAAAGAATGAACAGCATGTGGTCCGAAATCGGGCAACAACGGGATCTAGTTTTGGAATTTTTCGATATTCAGGCGAATGCCAAAGTTTTCACAACACGGCAAACAATTTTCGTATGATCACTTTATGAGAGTTTTAAGAATTACAGTAAAACGTCCGAATAACGGGGCAGTCACGAAACCCGAAGTTTTGTCCGTTATTGGGAGGGCTTCCGCTATTAGGGAGGATTACTTTTTGATTATTTGGCTATTCCTGATTTTACCTGTTAATAGCATGCAATATTATAATACTGAATATATACCACTGCCATAATCATGCACTACGATACTTATAGCTTGCACATTATTTACTATATCGAGTTTCAACTTATCTCATTTTACCTCTGCATTTTTAAATGCTAGCGTACCTTTTTATTACAACCGAATGCTTTAACCCCCCCTACCCTTACCTTATCTTTCTATTAGAAGCATATTTCAGCTGCTTACGCATTTCTCTCTAATTTTGTATGATTTCCCATGTGATATTCCCATTAAAAATTGAATCATAACTATATCGATGGACCTTATTGTACTATCATATTTATATACCCAGTTATTTTTATTTAAACTATAGCTTGGACAGGTTTCTCAATATACTGAATACTTTTTTGTTAATAAAAAATGTTTAAAACGCACATTTCTACAGCCTTTTATAATTTTTTCCCATCGGCCATTTCATCGACCATCGGCATCAGCGGCCGATGCTAACTTGGCAGAAACATCGGTCCATCGGCCTTTGGCCGTCTTTTAACCATCGTCCAGCAATCGGCATCGCCCCATCTGCCAAAATTTGCTATCGGTCGAGCTCTATTTTTAACTCATATGGCTTACAACGTCTTATAAAACTTTTAGAAAGGGAAAATTATTGAAAAAGGTGATATATCAAGCCATGCCAGCTTCCACTTCAACAGCACTTATTCCCGAGATGTCAAACAACAATTTTTCTTGCCAAAACACCAGTGCGGCAACTAATCTTCGGTTAATACTGTTCGTTTACCAGGAGAAGGCGTTTGTAGCTTGGTATCCGATTATTCTATTTCGCTGTTTTCGGAAAAAAAAGCTTATGAACATTGCACTTTCCAGTAAATGCAGCTGTTTTTAAAAATTGGTATGTATTGAACTAACAAAATAAGAATAACGAAATTAATAGCAAACATACGAATAAAAGTGACATAAAAGACGAAAAGACTTTTTTGCCCATTTAAATGTGCGCTGAAGTAAAAGTTCTCTAATGCAATCAACTGGATGTGTTTACTTTACATCCCCGCTCAAAAATGAACTCGGCGTTCATGAAGGCAAGGCGTAGTGCCTTCTCGTTGTGGAAACCAATACCCCTATGAACCAGTGGAGCACCTACGGGGGAGCTATGGAGCTTAAGCCCCTCTCAGAAGCCTGATTATCTTTGATAAAACCAAACTGCTTAAATGCGTTTTTCTGACTTAGTTTTTTAATATGGATGAGAGATAGGCCCAAACTCACTTCTTAATTTAACCAAAAGTGACTACAGTTTTTTTCTTTAGGACTTCAAATTTGAAAACTTTCCAAAAGAGGGCCACCCAGCTCCTCCCAAGAAACGATCCTGGGTGCGCCACTGCTATTAGCTAACATCTAGGGGAAAGTTGCCCGAAACGGGATAGGCGGGCAAAACGGGATGCTAGGGCGTCGGAACTTGACTGGTGGTTCTATCTCGCAGGAGACAAGTTAAACGGGTTCCCGACCACCATGACAACATTCTCTGTTGATATCTCAACGATAGCCAGATATTTCGCAAAGAAATATTTTTTCAAAGTTTTCAGTTGAGATTTTTACTTACTTTTTTTTTTTTTTTCGACTGCAGAACAACTGTCCTTGTGCTTCTCCGCCCTTCGGAACAATTCCGGCTACTTCTGTGTTTTGTTCATGGCTCTTTTAGCAACAATTTCATGTACTTAAATATTGCTAGTGAGTGACAGTTCAGGGGTCAGCCATTTATGTTGTCAAAAGCATCATGGTCGGGCAAAACGGAACACCTTTGGGGCGCCCAAAACGGGATACAATTTTGATGTGTCCCGTTTTACCCGACCATTTCCATTAATGTTTTTTCAATGTGTTTAAGTAGCATGAAGCGAGCTTGAAATTCGCAAGTGAATGTTTAACCATCCTGACAGAGGGATTACTAGCTACGAAGTAGGAAATATGTTCAATGCAGCATTTTAACAAGCAGCTCTTGTGAAACTGCTATGAAAGGGTTCAGGAAAACAGGCATTTTTCCGTGTAACCCAAATGTCTTTCCTAAATATCTCTTCACTTCTTCTCTTTCAACAGATCACCCATTGCTGGATGCTCAGAACATGACTTCCCAACACCCATTAACTCTGCAACAAAACGAGGTCAGATCCGAAGGATCTTCAAATTCAGTCATAGTATCTAAGAGTTTACAGTCATCACAACCACTAGAGACAGTATTGAATGAATCACCTAGTGCACGGAAAACACTAGCACCAAGGCAGGTTCCGTTCACTTTAACAGGAGACAAAAGACTTGGGCTATACTATCGTCCTTCCCTGCCATTTTTTACATCGTCCAAGGAAATTCTACCTCCACCACGAATGGTTGGACTAAGACCTCAAAATAAACACGAAGGAGAAGAGGCAAATCAGCATTTATAACAGGAAGCCCATATGAACTTGAGTTGGAAGAAGAACGTGAAAAAAAAAGAACGAGAAGGAACTCGAAAGCTGAAAAAAAGGGCTGTCAAAACAAGTCTCTTGAATGTTCCGAAGACAAAACAAACGAGACGTAAAAGAAAACCAAGTGGAGATGCAAAACAGGCATACTAAATTTTTAAAATGTTGCTCTGAACCTGAAAAAAAACCTCAATCATCATCTGCAAAAATCGAAAAAAATGGACCTAACATGAAAAAAAAAAAAAACCCTAAAAAAATCATCAGTTAGCCAAGGTTAGACGTCGTCGTCTTCAGAAGATGAAACTGAAAAAGATGAAGCATGTATTTTCTGCAACGCTCTGTATCTTGAATCGAAATCTGGAGAAGGAAGCTGGATACAATGCTCAAGCTGTCAGGGATGGGCCCACAAAGCCTGTTCAAAAGCAGAAAAAGACGACGAAACATTTTTAAACAATTTCTGTGAAATGTAATTTTTGAAGTTTACAATTACGTATCGTAATTTTGCTCTAAAACTAAGTCAAAAGTAAAATCAGCAAAAACATAATAACATACAAATCTCTATCCCGTTTTACCCACCCTTGGTAGGGTAAAACGGGATCGTATAAGACTTTGCAAATCCAGTATTTTGCACATAAATAATACTGAACAAATGTGACAAAGGTATTTTTAGTATTTGAAAAGGTATATACTTTTAAATGACATCTAACTTTGGAATGTGCCTTGTACACAATAAAAAATAAAGCGAAAATTTGATAAGCTGTCCCGTTTTGGGGTACTTTCCCCTATATACTAATTTCGTAACCTTGATGTACCTCAGCTTTGTGATTGTCTACGTGTATGTGTCTCCTACAAGCGAATGTAAATGTGATAGGAACACTTAATTAGTTGAATTTTTCATGCTATAAAGTTGAACTACCATGTCCAACCTTGTTTTTCTCTTGTTTTGATGTTCCAGAAACCTTGCCCGAGTTCCTCGCCGTTCTGGGCTCCCAGGCCCACCTTCCCTGCGAGGTCCCCCAGCGACCCCCGGCCAGCGGCATCAAGTGCATCTTCTGGTACAAGGACGACGAGGTGATGTCGGTGTACACGGTGGACGCCCGGGAGGGCGGGGCCAACTCCCTCCACGTGCCTTCGGACCGCCTCCGGAGCCGCGCCCACTTCGAGCCCAGCCCATGGCCTCCGCTGCTGAAGCTGGACCAAGTGAAGGAGGGAGATGAGGGCGTCTATTACTGCAGAGTAGACTACCGCTGGGACAGAACCTACATGTATACAGTCGTCCTCAAAGTGGTTGGTGGGTACTCTAGTTTACTTGATTGTCGATTTTGAACTTCAGTTACACCAACGACCCCTAAATACCAAATGCCAACTACATTTGCTTCGCTACAGGAGACATTAGTTCCACTTTGAGCGCCACCTTGCGGAAATCCGATGATGCTGTTGTTACGGTGATAAATCCAAACAATATTCGATTTTTGATTGGTTAATTTTAAATATAAATTTAGAAATTAACCTGTCGTTAATATCTCTTGTCTCGAAGAATTTCGATAGATGGCAGTGCGTTGTGAACCAATTGAGAAATTTTGCTCCTTGCAAAAAAACAGATAGCAGTACGCATTTAAAATTTAGGAAACGTTTCTTATACAGAGTGAGGTAAAGTAACTTGCTTATTTGAGTTGGCAGTCCTGATGCCAGAGCTGCTCTGAGGATGGTGGCGGTAAGCCCATCTGAGAGGGAGTGGCATGAAGTTATAACCCGCTTGGTTCAGCCGGCACCATATGGTGGACAAAGAAGCAGTAAGCGTTCACCGGGAACCTTCAGAGAAAACTTATATTAGATATGTTCATGGTAACAGCTTGCCACCTTCCTGATTTTCTATCAAAGCTTCTAAAGGAAACGTGCGCAAAACTATGACAGATAAATAGCAAGAAAATACCTCACACCTTATTTGTCTACAATTCTATTAAAGTTACGACATTCAGCGACTGAACTTTGCCCTTATTTGGGTCTCAGTCAATTTGAAAAGGCCCTGAACTGAGCTAAACTTGAAAGACCTAATACCGAAGCTGAATATATTTTCATACTGGTAGCTAAAAATATTTTTCGCAACAGTGATAAATCCGCATTCATGACACTTGTGCCGTTTCAGAATTTTCTAATGAAATCTAAAGATCTTCAAATACAGGATGATTAAAAAAAATATATTTATAAAAATGGAGGGGTTTCAAAAGTGTACATTTTTAAGAGTAAAAATGCTGCAATAAGATTTTTTTACATAGTCAAATCATTCTGAAGATGTTCCTGTTGCTCTCCTCCTAACGCCTTAATTATTTCTCACCTGTATTAAAACCCCAACCGTAAACTTTGTGGCATGTACTCTATCACAGAAGCGAGTGCTGCAGTGATCCAATTTTTTAGTTCATCTCGATTAGCGGGTACATAGGGGTATAAACACAGTATTTTTTATTTATCGCCACTGGATAAAAAACACTTGCTGTCAGATATGGTGACCTAGGTGGGCCAATCATAAAGTGCTCCCTTGATCACCATTTTGACTAACTGAATAATAAATAATAAGTGAGAGAGACATAACATAACATGCAGAAACATCTAACAGTAGCCAAAGAAACTTTACAGCTCACCCTGTCATTAAGCTCCACCAGACAACTGTAGGTCCAATATTCTCAAATCGGTAGCCTTAAGCAAGCTCACCATCCTTTTTGAATCTCTTTTGTGTGTTAACAAAGCCTGCTATCTACAAAATTATTTGAGAAAGCCACTTTTGGTTTCCGTGAGCGAGAGGAAATATTTTCGAACGAATTTCGTGTGCGGTCGGTGTGAGGGATTGAACGATTAAAGCAAGCGCTCATTAAAAGCAACGAAACCAACTATTATTTTTCACCTGCCCTGCTAATAGGTCGATTTCGCTTTTTTGCCCCTTCTCTTTCTGGAGGAGCTGTTTCAACCATACCCGAGATCTCGTGCTAGGAAATGTAAATCGGATTTTTCTCGCCTCTTCCTAATTTAAGATCGAGTTTTCTTAATTAAGATGAGCACGAGCGATCTTAAATCACGATAGTGATCTCTAATCATTTTCAAAAGTTCAAAATATTCGGATGCCCTCGAACTGTTTTGGTTTCTTTCAAGAAAAAAAAAAAGATTTTTGACGATCAATTATCACCCCCATACTAATCATCATTCTTATCTCAATAATTCTTGCCCTTTTTGAAGTATGATGAATGGTTATTGTAACGGTAAGTCGGCGTTTTTTTCAGATAAACTTACTGTCTTGAGATCAAGATCTTTAACATCTCTGGTCTAATTTACATTTTACTTTTGACATGCTCTTATATATTACATTCTAAACTGTTTTTCTTCTCTTCATGTGATTGTGAAGACTGATAATTGAGAGTAAATCTGTATTTTAAGTGCTACTATTACGATAATAATAATAATAATAACAATAATAATGCCAATAATAATACACAAATAACAAAATATTGCTTCGACATTTAAGTCCATAAGTGCAACAAAATCATTATTCTAATAGTCACTAATTAATTTAAACGTCAGTTTTACTATTTATCTTTTTTTTTTTTTTTTTTTTTTTTTTTTTTTTTTTTTTTTTTTTAAGTAGCTCTCGCCCTTTTTGAAGTATGATGCATAGATATTATAGCAGTAAGTCAGCTTTCACCCAGGTAAACTTACTGCCTCAAAAGTATTATCTATAATGTTCAATCAAGTTTACATGTGTTACAAATTTAAAAATCTTAAAACGACTAACGCTGTGCTTATTCAGAAAATGTAAGTTATTTTAACACTATTACCTAGTACCATTCCTTCGCCTAGTACCATTTTTGAAATTTATTACTATTAAATTAGCTGTATTATACTGTAAAAACAACATTCATTTTTTACAGTGTATGCATCAAGCATTACAATACCAAACGATTGAACCTATCATTTCCCTATTGATTCAAATATTTATTGCTTAAATTTTTCCTTCGCTGACGTAAGGTTCGCGGAAAATCCAGGCTCCCCATCATGGGATCCGATTCTATATAAACAGCTACCTCTTCCACCGTATTTTCTTGGAAAGCAGAGCAGAAAATTCGCAGAAGTTACTACACTCACCGCAGCAGAGTTACGTCGCCATGTTATCTTTATTTCCACATAATCCGCTTGTTCGAGCGCTGATCGTTTTTTGGCCTGTCAGGTAATTAGGAGCGTCCGGCTACAAAGCCGTCCAACAAAAGGACACGCGCGGGCTTTTTCAGGGAAATCATTTTTTACCCGGCGTCTCGGATTCCGCGCTCTTTTTACAGACACGCCTAATCTCTTTTAATCCAGCGTTTAAAATCACTTCACTCAAGCTTTTTTTTTTTTACCTTTTTTCCTTTTTCTTTCTAGCTTCATAATGGAGCTTTAAGATGATGAAGAGCTTCTTCGCGTCTCTCTTGTCCGTCGGAACTCCTTTTTCTGCTCCGGAGTTCTATTTTTGGGTCGGATGTAGAGTTACATACCGGGCAAATGTGCGTTAGAATTAGCAATAATTTCGCATTTGTTTCGGTAATTTCTGCAGAAAAGTCGTAACTTCATTGTATTTGTGCCTGAACTGATATATTTTCCTTCAACTATTAACAAATGCAGTTATGCACTGCGAAATATGAACTGTTGTTTTTGCAGTATAAAACTGGCAGCTGAGGTTCCAATTTAAAATTGTAAAATGCACAGTAATAAACTGTAAAACTGGCAAATTTTACAGTTTCTGAAAGAAAGTTGAAAATTTTACAGTTTATTGCCTTAAAATTTAACTGTATTGTACTCTAAAAACAACAGTATAATACTGGGAGCAGAGGTTCCAGTTTAAAACTGTAAATGCACTGTAATAAACTGCAAAATTAACAATTTTAGTTAAATACTGTAAAATTAGAATTTTTTACGGTTTATAACTATAAAATTAGCTGTATTATACTGTAAAAACAACATTCATTTTTTAGTGTTGGGAATCGCCGCTCTGCAATATATAGTTACATTTGTCAACTTTAAATATTTTTCTGCATTTCCATGCATATATACTTGCCACTAAAATTTAATTTCGAGGCGCAGTTGCTACTGTCTTAATGATTCACTGTCTCCTGCCTCTAATCAAATCCTTTTCCCACTTTCCCACCCTCGCAGTGCCGCCTCAGAAGCTGTCCATTCTCAACGAGCACGAGGAAGAGATCTCCGCCATGGCCGGACCCTACCTGGAGGGCCAGAATGTCCGACTCACGTGCGAGGCCATCGGAGGTGAGTAAGTCTTTTGAGACAAGAGTGCGTGGAATAATTTAGAAATTTTAGAACAGTAGGCCTGACACAACTTTTTAACTCAAGCCAAAAGGCGCCTGTGGCAGCTCTTTGAAACTGGTAGCAAACATATTTTTAATTAGAAGTATAAAACTTTGCAAAAATTTGTTGAAAGAACTGAAGTAATGAGAAAATTCCCAAAAGACCCTGGGACCTTCATCAGGGGGACTCCCCTAGGGTAGGGAAATGTGAAGTGTGATGTTTCTAGCCAGTTGCAGGCAAAACGCCTTATGTGAAGTGAGATGCTTCTAGCCAGTTGCAGGCAAAACGCATAAAAGGCGTTTTGCCTGCAACTGGCTAGAAGCAGCTCACTTCACATTTCCCTACCCAAGGGGAGTCCCCCTGATGAAGGTCCCAGGGCCTTTTGGGAATTTTCTCATTACTTCAGTTCTTTCAACAAATTTTTGCAGAGTTTTATACTTCTAATTAAAAATATACATATATATATATATATATATATATATATATATATATATATATATATATATATATATATATATATATATATATATATATATATATAGATAGATAGATAGATAGATAGATAGATAGATAGATAGATATAAGTAAAATATTTACATGCAGGTAATGCAAAAAATATATATAAATAAATAGTTAAAATAAGTAAATAAATTTAAAAAATGAATAAAAAAGATAAAAATAAATAAAGGAGTAAATAAATAAAATATATAAATAACAACAAATAAATTGAAAAAAAGATAAATAAATAAAAATTGGAATATTGAAAAAAATGTATATAAATGACTAAATAATAAAAACGAAAAAGGTACAGTTAATATTAATAAAAAAATGACACTGAATGGATTGATACAACAACTGGGGCCTCCTTGAACAGTACTGTCGACAAAACACTACTACAGAAGAAAGCGGTTTGTATAGGGGGGCAGGGTTCGCGGCTGCCCCCTATCTCTCAAAGGTAAAGGGCGTTACCCCTCCATTTTTCAAAATTCAAAATTAGCAATAGAACGAAAAATGAGATTATTTTCCGTTCATGCGTTAAAAAAAACTAAAAGGAAAAAAAAAGAATTGATTTAATGAATGTATGTGATTTCATATTTTCTCATGTTATTATGCGATGAAAATTAAAATAGAGCTTTGAATTGGTAGAGGAGAGTCTAATGTGACCGTCTGCCCTGATTTTTCAGGCCGTGTTCTGATTTTTTTTGGAATCGATAATGACGTTAAAATTCAGAAATATAACCCAATTTCCCAAAAGAAGACAACCCTCAAGGGGCGACCCTTTCTTACATGCACTTCCTCTGAAGTTGAGGATAGAAAGGTCACACTCATATATGTATATATATATATATATATATATATATATATATATATATATATATGAGTGTGTATATACATATATATATATATATATATATATATATATATATATATATATATATATATATATATATATATCAGTAGCGAGGCGTGACTTCAAGCGTCAGTCATCGCTAACTTTCAGGTCCCAAAAGAAATATACCAGCCCATATGTTTCGCTCAGGGATGTTTGTGATAAGAAATTTCTGAAAATTTTGGGCTGCCGTTTCCGAAATTTAATTTTTCAGTTTTCGAAAATTTTATTTCTGTTGAAGCAGGAAATTCTCCTCACACAATAAATGAAGTATACTTTAAAATGATAAAAATCATTCATGTTGTTTTTATGAGTTTTAAAACTAAAAAATTCAACTTACCTTGTAAAAACCTTGGTTCACAGATGCTTCTTTTTCAATTTGAAAAGTTCAAGCTTGCTGAAATGCAAAGATCGAACGGCAACGCGCACTACTTTTTATGAAAAACATTTTAATTGAAACTAAAAAGAGGGAGTAAAAAAACAAAACCACGCACACATATATTCGTTTTTGAAAGTTCGATGAAGTTCCAAAACACAAAAGGTAACAGTGTGCAAAACCCCCATGCAAAACTACTGTTGCAAACAATATTGTCTTCGACACGTCAGGCTCATATTGGCGCAATCGTAAGATAACAATATTTTTCTAACCGCAACCCCTTTTTTTGAAAAATGTGAAGCATCGAATTGAAAAAAAATATAAAAGAATAAACGAAACAGGAGAAAAAAAATCTCTACCCCTCCCCATCCAACCCCCACGATCCGCCAAAACTGAGAGTTGCAGTAAAAACAAAATGCTTTGCACATAAAATTTCCGCGGGTAATCGCCGATG
This sequence comes from Uloborus plumipes, assembly GCA_038373865.1. Classification (NCBI taxonomy): domain Eukaryota; kingdom Metazoa; phylum Arthropoda; class Arachnida; order Araneae; family Uloboridae; genus Uloborus; species Uloborus plumipes. The sequence goes on along the minus strand of JAXGGA010021245.1, from coordinate 3,779 downwards.
ACTCGTACGACATTTAAGGGAAGCTGTGAAAGAACCTGATTGGCTGAAATGGCTGGCAAGCGAAAAAACTTGCGCGCGCACACACAAAACCGATGCGATATCTTTAGCGATGAGTGAAGGTCACGCCTAATCGTTTACTCAACAGATGGCACCACTAAAATAAAATTATTTGGAATATTAAATGATCCGAAAAAATAATCTGAAAATAAATTTTAAAAACTTTAATTCTTCCAGTGCAAAACGAGGTTTGCCTTCAGGTCATCGGCGAATCGTTCGATGACTTGAGGCCTCGCTACTGATATATATATATATATATATATATATATATATCAGTAGCGAGGCCTCAAGTCATCGAACGATTCGCCGATGACCTGAAGGCAAACCTCGTTTTGCACTGGAAGAATTAAAGTTTTTAAAATTTATTTTCAGATTATTTTTTCGGATCATTTAATATTCCAAATAATTTTATTTTAGTAGTGCCATCTGTTGAGTAAACGATTAGGCGTGACCTTCACTCATCGCTAAAGATATCGCATCGGTTTTGTGTGTGCGCGCGCAAGTTTTTTCGCTTGCCAGCCATTTCAGCCAATCAGGTTCTTTCACAGCTTCCCTTAAATGTCGTACGAGTCATCGGCGATTACCCGCGGAAATTTTATGTGCAAAGCATTTTGTTTTTACTGCAACTCTCAGTTTTGGCGGATCGTGGGGGTTGGATGGGGAGGGGTAGAGATTTTTTTTCTCCTGTTTCGTTTATTCTTTTATATTTTTTTTCAATTCGATGCTTCACATTTTTCAAAAAAAGGGGTTGCGGTTAGAAAAATATTGTTATCTTACGATTGCGCCAATATGAGCCTGACGTGTCGAAGACAATATTGTTTGCAACAGTAGTTTTGCATGGGGGTTTTGCACACTGTTACCTTTTGTGTTTTGGAACTTCATCGAACTTTCAAAAACGAATATATGTGTGCGTGGTTTTGTTTTTTTACTCCCTCTTTTTAGTTTCAATTAAAATGTTTTTCATAAAAAGTAGTGCGCGTTGCCGTTCGATCTTTGCATTTCAGCAAGCTTGAACTTTTCAAATTGAAAAAGAAGCATCTGTGAACCAAGGTTTTTACAAGGTAAGTTGAATTTTTTAGTTTTAAAACTCATAAAAACAACATGAATGATTTTTATCATTTTAAAGTATACTTCATTTATTGTGTGAGGAGAATTTCCTGCTTCAACAGAAATAAAATTTTCGAAAACTGAAAAATTAAATTTCGGAAACGGCAGCCCAAAATTTTCAGAAATTTCTTATCACAAACATCCCTGAGCGAAACATATGGGCTGGTATATTTCTTTTGGGACCTGAAAGTTAGCGATGACTGACGCTTGAAGTCACGCCTCGCTACTGATATATATATATATATATATATATATATATATATATATATATATATATATATATATGTAGAATTCCCATCTTTTACCATTAGTATTTATAAAGCAAAACTCACTGAAAAATCAACTCCAAATGTCCCGTTCCGTCACATGCAATGGCCTCATTATATCATCCCAAACACATACATAATAGATACATTCTGTCTTCGAAATTTGGGTATCCACTCTTTGCAGGCAAGCCCAGCCCCACTCTGTCCTGGTGGAGGGGGGAGGAGATTCTCCTGGACGCCAAGCCCACACACTCCCTCTCGCAGGGCCAGGTGCGTTCCGATTACACCTTCGCGCCCACCAGGGACGACTACCTCGCCAGCATCCGCTGCAAGGCCACCAACCACAACGGGACGGGACAGCCGAGCACGGTGGCAGTACAGATTGATCTGTACCGTGAGTATCCTTTTTTTCTTATTACATAAAATTATCCGAGTTTCTGAGAGCGGGACAGTAGCTAAAGAGCATATCACACATAGCGAAAACCCTTCAACTTTGTTACAACTTCGATGCGCTTCAACCGAAAGAAGTCCGTCAGGGTTGCCAGGCTCTCAAAGAGAGAGTTGAATCGGCTAGAAACACAATGCTAACGAGAAAGTTCCAATGAAATAAAGAGTTATAAGTTTTTTAAATAAAAATATGTTATTAATATTTCACCTGAAGCTATTCTCGTGTTTTCATTCATGCTATATGATGTTTCTACGTGCATGTCGATATCGCTATAGACGGCCATATTGTTTTTTGACGTCATCAGGCCAAAGGATTGCTGCTTCCTGATAATTTTGCCAGAAAGTTGAAGTCCATGCAACTTTTTTGCGAGGAAAGAAAACAGTTGAAGCAAATACGTTGGACTCTAAAAAGCAATGCACAAGACGATTTTCCGGTCGGAGTTGCGCAACTGCTTTTGAAGCGCGTCAAAGTTGAATAGATTTCGCTACGTGTGATATGCCCAATGCCTATAATATATTAAGCTAAAGTACAGTCATGGTAACTTTGAGACGCAATTTCTCTCTTTAAAATTAAACTATACCTCGTTCTCGGGAAGGATGGACTAGATGTAAACAAAGATTTGAGCGATTTGGTGATATCAATCAAGTGTTTAGTTTGGAGAAGGATAAATTTGTGCCAATCAGACGGCGAATTGGTTATTTTTTTTAATTCCAGAGGAAATCCCAAAAAGTGGCATAGCAGCAAACCTTCTGGCAACCTGTTTGTTTACTTTCGGTCTATCTTTTCCGTGGACAGGTCGTAGCTATGTTGCACGGTCTACCGTCAAAATAACAGTTGTGTGAGTTTGCCAAATACGGCAAAGATCCTGCCTAAACTGTGGATTTGTCTGAGGAACATACACACACACGTGCATCCATTTTCATAAGCAAGTTAGGAAACATTAGTTATTAAATCAATTCAAAATACAGTGAACCCTCACTTATACGCCGCCTCATTTATGTGCCTTTTTCACGACTTATACGACGATTTTAAATGGTCCCAGCACATTCCATAGCAAAATAATGATAGTATCATTCGTTTATGCGTCGCTCTATACATAAATATTTCACTTATGCGTCGAATTTTTCCTAAAATTTAAAATTTTTTATTCATTTTCCTTAGGAAATAGGCATTTTTCTTCACTTTCCTCTTAAATCTTCCGCCTTTATTGCTCACGGAAGGCATTTTTTCCGCATGAACTAGAGTTTGAAAGGGACAATTATCTATTATACATTGTTTTAGAGGGAACAGCTTATAATTAGGTATGATACAATTTTTATTTTCTCTTTATCGTTGTAGTTACGTTACAGTAATTACCAAATCGTACTAACATGTCCCTTTTGTATAGAAACTTCTTATTCATTCTCTCATCTATAATGCGTTTATAGTCCTGTAAATAGGCTTGTTCGCTTATACGTCTCTCTCACTTATGTGCCTTTTTCTATTGGTCTCTTGAGCCGGTGCATAAGTGAGAGTTCACTGTAAAGTATTTTCCTGGTTCAGGATTATCATACCTTAAGGGTAACTTTGAGCTCCGTCCGTTGGAGATGCAAAATTTGCATAGTTTACTTTAATAAAAGTGATACATTTTTAAAACAGAAAAATAAAATTTATGAATGTCTTTTAAACTTTCCCTTTGTACCTTGCGATATAAAGAGATATTTTTACCATTGTTCAAGGGGATTACGTACAACAAAATATTTAACTATAACCAAGGCTTCACTAGATAGCGTTTTATACAGGCTGCTTCATTACTCAAAACATCAATGGTAAAGATTTGCCCGCTAGAGAGCGCTGAATGATGTGTTTGTTTACATTTATTAGCACGTTGTTTCTGCTGTAAAAAGTGATGTTCATCCTAT
>JAXGGA010021244.1:0-16915 GCA_038373865.1 Uloborus plumipes | reverse complement strand
TCCTAAAAAGGTAGGCTACATAGAAATCAGAGTTTCTGCAGCCTCCTCCAGGGCAGGAGATTCTTTAAGCAAACGTCTTCTTGTTCAAGTAAGTAGTTTATGTATGAAAGGATTTTCAAAAAATATCTATATTTTATTCACAATGCTGGAAATATATGTCTTTTAACATTTAAAACCTTTGTACAGTTAAATATACTGTGATAAATATGAATGGCATACAAAGGAGCCAGTCTATTCTTGAAGCTCGGCTAACTAAATTGTTATCTCTTAAATCACGGGGAAAAGCAAAGCCATGAAAATACTAAATGTATTTTAAAAAGTTATGAAAACTCTGGACTCAGACTTTTAGTAAAGATCATATTTATTTCTGGAAGCTTAATTTTATTTAGAGTTATTCAGAATGTCGATTTTAAATCGTGTGACACGAAAAGAGGTCTCAATTTTTTTCCTCCCTATTAGCGGTGAACTAGCTTAAATATACTCAAATAAATGATTAAATATAAGATACATTCTGTCCATAAAAAGAAAAGAAATAAAGAAATGTCTAATGTATTTAAAAGTAAAAAAGCTGAAAACAACTGTTTTTAAAAGTTGATATGTTTTATTTATAGCCTGAAGGTTCTACTCAATTCTACAATAAAGCCTTTTTGGTTGATTTACGGAGCTCGGGGAGGCAGTTGAAGAAAAATGTCTCAACAATTATTCCCAGGAATGCCATTCCTGATTCCGGAAATATTGTAGTGTCGGCTTGTGGTAATATTTTTATTGTGTACCGCTACTATTTATTTTAACTGTTCTTATTGTATCCTAAATTTATTTCTTTTATACATTTTTTTAGTATGTTAAATATCATTTACTATATGTTCACATGAATTATTCATTTATTTATTTTTTTTTTTATGTATAAACAAAAAATGCAATATAACCTCCACAAATATTCTTATTCTACCTAATGCTGCTGTGGAGAATATCCAAACCTACTTTGAAACATATAGAGTTGATTGTCTTGGCAGTTAAAACTTAAAAAAATCATATATTCGTAAAATAATAATTGATTATTCCTTTTCTTGTTTTGATTTGAAATTCTAGATGTAAATGAAGCATTCTTTTTCCTTCAAAAAATCAGAAAACTGAAACTGTTCCTTTCAGCTTTCTATGATTTTTTTTTTTTCTTTTTGGAAACCTCACATGAAAACAAGTCCAAGCATGCATCTTTTAAATTAATCATACATTGTTTGTTTTAGTTTATTTTGCAAGTTCTCAACTCTTTCACTCAGAGTACACAAAAGCAATCATACTGTCTGTTTGCGTATTGTGCGCCTGGCAGCCACGAACGCTTCCATTTGAAAAAGGGAAGATATGTTTAGGATGCGCACTACCCGATGTCTTCAGTTTTTGTTCACTTGCTACTTCCTCGTTGCATTTCCCCCCTATTTCAAGAGAGTCAGGACAGACTTGGCTCGTGCGCAGATTCGACGGAGGTTTTGCGAAAAAATGTTAGGCAGTAGCTAAATGTACCAAATTCTTGTGTTCTGAACTGCTCAAAGAAAAGTTGAACATTCTTAGTTTTTTCTCCTTCTTGAGATGAATTTTCTTAATTTATTTCTCTCTTTTTTAATGCATATTTTCTCTTTTTCCCAGTTGATTTGATGGCTCCAAGCATTAATTCCATTCATAAACTGTTGTACATGCCACATGGTTGTGGAGAACAGAATCTTATTACTGTAGTGCCACAGATAATTGTTCTAGATTATCTTGCTAACAGGGTGACTCCGGCCATAAAGGAAAAAGCCATTGCTGGTTTAAGAAGTGGTAAATATTTTCTTTAAATATTTTTGTTTTATGCAGCAAAAGAAAGTGAAAGATATCAGTTTAATGCCTTTATGAATATTTAAAAGAAAACTATCTTTCAAAAAATCTGGTAGTTCCAAAAAGCTCTACACATATAACAAATTTAACATAAAGTGTGACACACAACATTGTTAGAACTTTATAGAGGAAATATTTGTCGGTTTCTGCTATGCTTTCTTCTTCTTTTTTATTAAATATTGATAATAACAATTCTTGTAAATTATTATTGTTATTTTATAGTTTAATTTGCTACATTTGGTTATAAAGGACTATTGCTCTAAAACTTTTGAGGTACAATGTTATTATTATCATTCTGGGTAAAGTATGGACTAGTTAGTGCATAATTTTTTTCCAAAATATTTTCATTTTTAATCATGCAACCTATTAAATTAGTTAATCATATGAGTGGAAATTGAAATTGCAGGTAAATACTCAGTATGTACTTTTTTATTAACTCCAAACATTTAATCTTCGACATTTAATCTAATTTTTAAAAAATCAATAAATATTTGCACCGGTATATGAAACCTGTTACAATGCTTTAAGGCATGGTTATATAATGTGAAAAATAATAAACTTTTGAATGTAATATTGCTTCAACCATTGATGTGTGTAAAACAAATAATAGAATTGATGCTCAATATAACGACCATCTACGTTCCGCAAAAAAAGGTCTTTATAACAAGTGGTCGCTATAAGAGGTAGAACGTAGAGTATATTGGGATAAAGTTGGGATTTTTCTCACTGGTCGTTATATTGGGATAGTCTTTACAACGAGTGATCGTTATAACGGGCGTCGACTGTACAAGTACTACCGATATATTTTCTATGTGGTTTGGTTATTTTCAAATTATAATTAATTCTAGTTAGAAGTTTAACTTAAATAAAATAAGTTTTTTGTAATGATTCTTACAAAAATGTTAATCGTATTTAAATGCGTTAATGCATATTTAAAATTATGTAAAAAATAAAAAATGTTACATAATAGATTATTGCACATCCTAATTAAAGTATTACCACAAATGTTTCTTGCCATTTCTTAATTTCAAATGATATAACTTAGAGGTGCATTTAGTGCACACAACATACAAAATTTTGTATTGCTATTATTATTTTAATAACAGCATTTTTTTTCTCCTAGGATACCAAAGACAATTAACTTACAAGAGAGCAGATGGTTCATTTAGTACTTTTGGTGAAAGAGATCGCAGTGGAAGTACTTGGTAAGCAAATTTGCTTTTAAACGTTTTTTTTTTTTGCATATATTCAAAGTTAACCTTTAGGAGCCGGGCGGTACACATGCTGTACCGTAAGTCTTTTTTTTTAGAGGACGGGGTTGAGATTTTTCACTCAAACTCTTTGGAGCCGGGGATTTTTTCAAGGTGTCATAGGTCTGGTACGACAGTTTATACCTTCTCTTTTCAATGGAAAAGAAATCTGTGGTACAACTGTCGTACTACCTGGGTCGAAAGAAAAATTTCTAAAAAACAGCCCGGATCCAAAAGGTTTACATGTTTTTACCAGACTTAATTTTGCACTATTTTGCTTTTCAACATTTCCTCTTAGGTGCAACTATTTTAAAAATTTTGTTGCGTACATGTTTCCTAGTGTCTGCTAATAACATTACAAATTCTTAACGGCTTTTTTCCTCAGTGTTTTGTATTTATTAATCCTTGACAAGTATCGAGTTTTACATTTGTAATATGCAATTAAATTGGTGCTTGTATTTTTCTATTGAGAATTGTCCAGTAAACTTTTGCAAACTATTTGGCTATGAAGTAGAGATGAGTTCAGGCTCACTCCATCATAGATGGAGTGAGGTTTTAAGTGGGATTCCCCAAGGATCAGTTTTAGGTCCCCTTTTGTTTATTATTTTTATGAATGATATTCATGAAAATGTTTCTGGAAACATGAATTGTTTTGCGGATGATGTTAAACTTATGGGGGTTGTAGAAAATGACAAACAAATGAATCAGCTGCAGCAGGATTTAGATCATATTACTAAATGGGCAGACAAGTGGGGTATGGCAGTTAATGTTGGAAAATGTCAAGTGCTGCATTTCAGTCATGGAAATAAGCATACAAGTTATTATTTACAGGGTTCAGTCAGTAGGGCAGATAATGTTATGGATCTAGGTGTCTTAATAAATCAGGATTTCAAGTTTAGTCAACAGTGCAGCATAGCTAGTAACAAAGCCAGTAGGATCTTGGGTTTATGAATAGATCTATTTCAAACAAATCTAAGAAGGTTCTTCTGCTTCTATATAGAAGTTTGGTGAGACCTCATTTGGAGTATGCTGTTCAGTTTTGGTCTCCTTCTCTGAAGAAAGATATTAATTTATTAGAAAGGGTACAAAGAAGGGCTACAAGGTTAGTAAAAGGGTTTTCTAATTCAGACTATGATTCCAGACTTAGAATGCTTAATATGTATAGTCTTGAGCAAAGGAGAATCAGAGAGGACATGATTCAGTTGTTTAAATTAAAATAAATGATGTTATGGGGTTAGATTTTTGCACAGAAAGCAGGACAAGGGGTCATTGTTTTAAGCTGTTTAAATCTCAGGCTAATCTGGAAATTCAAAAAAATTACTATTTTAGCAGGGTAGTGGGAACTTGGAACAGCTTACCGGAAGAGGCGGTAAGGAGCAATGGAGTAGATGGCTTTAAGAGGGCCATTGATCGTCATTAGGGTCTTTAATTTGACTAGGACCAACCCAGCTGGGCCCAGAGCCTGCTTCTAGTCCTCGCATTTGTATTTGTATTTTTGGAAGTGTATGTGTCGGAAATATTGTATTGTGTCAAAATCCGAGCCTTCCCGTGCCCGGGTGAAAAACTCTCGAACCAAACTCACAAGGGTCGACATGATTTAATGAAATGTTAGTCTCAGCTGTAGATTTATTATACCTAAATCAAATACGGAGTTTTATATTGTAAATACAATTAGTTCAAAAAATTGTTTATGAATCTTTCCACTGATAAAAGGTTTTTTACTGCAATTTTCTCCAAATACAATATTTCTGAAATGAATTATTATGTTATACAGGGTGAGTTCGATCGAATCTGCAATACGAAAAGGGGTGATAGAAGAGCCCAATTGGAGTATAGAACCACCCATTAGCGGTATCAATTCGTAACCGTAACCAAGTTATGGTATATTTAAGGAAAATTCGCAAAAAAACAAAATTCTAAGAAAAAGACCAATTTCTGAAGTTCCTGTTGGGTCTACGCACAAAATAAACACATATTTCGAAAGAGCAGAAAAAATCCTTTAAAATGACATCTTTTTCATCAAGATAGTCGCACTTTATAGCGAGTTACAAGCTTTCAAACACTGGAAACACTCAAAAATGAAATTTCATCAAACTTTTCAGTCAAAAATTTCAGAAACAACCGTATGAGCTACAACCGGTCAAATGCACCAAAAACTTTCCCATTTCACTAGCTTTCAGATGATACAACAGAAAATCATATTGGGCTTCAAGTTCAGCAGATATTCTGGCTTTTGTTTGAAACAGTATGAAAATCGTCCTTTGTCAGAATATGGAAACCAGCAAAGAGTCAGACTTTTATGTTCTAAATTTTCTATTTCATGTAAGTGTACTGGTTTATTTATTCAAGAAAAGGAAAATTTTATAACTAAATATTAAATTGTAACACTTTATTAAATTACTAATCACAAGAGAAGATAACAACACGTAGAAACAAAGGCAGCATTACTTTAACGCGCTTTTGACAAAAAAAAAAATTCAAAATTAAATGAGTTACACTAACATCTATGAGTACGTTTACATGTAAGCAATCCTCAAAATTTCCCAGAGCTACTGGAATTATCATCCCCCACACCGGATAGATGCCCTTGGCCTTTTAAGAGCGAGAACTACCGTCGCTCTCTATGAAATTTCATTTCATAGAGTCCATTCATCCTGTCATTTGGGTCCTATTCCTTGGCCACCTAGATCACCAGACCTGACGCCAGTAAACTTCTTTGTTTGGAGATTCTTGAAACAAGCAGTTTACTGCTCAGATGCAACCAGTTTGCAGGACTTGCGCATTTGGCTTGATGGAGCAGTAGCAAAAGTGAGAAATGAAATTTCATTGAGAGCGACGGTAGTTTTTGCTCTTAAAAGGCCAAGGGCATCTATCCGGTGTGGGGGATGATAATTTCAGTAGCTCTGGGAAATGTTGAGGATTGTTTACATGTAAATGTACTCATAGATGTTAGTGTAACTCATTTAATTTTGAATTTTTCTTTGTGAAAAGCGCGTTAAAGTAATGCTTCCTTTGTTTCTACGTGTTATCTTCTGTTGTGATTATTAACTTAATAAAGTGTTACAATTTAATATTTAGTTATAAAATTTTCCTTTTCTTGAATAAATAAACCAGTACACTTACATGAAATAGAAAATTTAGAATATAAAAGTCTGACTCTTTGCTGGTTTCCATATTCTGACAAAGGACGATTTTCATACTGTTTCAAACAAAAGCCAGAATATCTGCTGAACTTGAAGCCCAATATGATTTTCTGTTGTATCATCTGAAAGCTAGTGAAATGGGAAAGTTTTTGGTGCATTTGACCGGTTGTAGCTCATACGGTTGTTTCTGAAATTTTTGACTGAAAAGTTTGATGAAATTTCATTTTTGAGTGTTTCCAGTGTTTGAAAGCTTGTAACTCGCTATAAAGTGCGACTATCTTGATGAAAAAGATGTCATTTTAAAGGATTTTTTCTGCTCTTTCGAAATATGTGCTTATTTTGTGCGTAGACCCAACAGGAACTTCAGAAATTGGTCTTTTTCTCAGAATTTTGTTTTTTTGCGAATTTTCCTTAAATATACCATAACTCGGTTACGGTTACGAATTGACACCGCTAATGGGTGGTTCTATACTCCACTTGGGCTCTTCTATCACCCCTTTTCGTATTGCAGATTCGATCGAACTCACCCTGTATATTGAAATAGTAACCGCAAGCAGACTTTTTATAAATGACTGTTTGTTTATTTTTAGTTTTAATTGTTTGAAATTTTCATTTCAGGCAATTATTAGTTCAAATGTCTTTTTTTTTTTTTTTGAAAAAAAAATGACAGTAAGCTTATTGCAATGGGATAGCACATAGAAAGAGATGTTGAAATTAGAAAGTTAAATAATTTTCCCCATGTTTTAAGATTCATACTTTTGCACTGACGCAAAGTTAAAATTAAAAAAAAAAGAAATTGATTCATCCATACAAAAATTTTATTTGTATGGAAATTGACAATTAAATATATATCCATTAGCCCAAGCCAAAACCTATTTTATGTTTTTGAGCCCGGCTCATCTCTACTATGAAGCATTTAGGCATCACTTCAAAACATGCATAGTTCCTTTTTTATCTTGAGTTGAAGCTTTCAGTTTTTCTTTTGTTGTTTTTTTTATGTGAGTAATATTTTTGAAATTTTGATAGTTCATAACTTTTTGATTACTCTCACAACCTCCCTTAATGTTAAACAAGAAATTCACCTGCCGGAGGAAAATAATTCTTTCTTCTTTTATTTGAATTTTATTTTTTGAAGTAGACAATTTGTCATTCAAAATAATAAAAATCAAAGAATTATCAAGGGGTACTAGAATATTTTGAGTATCAGCTATAATTTCTTGTAGAAAATAAATATCACATCTTTTTGCAATTGATGTGAAGTATAAATCCAACGTTAAGGACCTGTACATCTGTGCTTTTTTAACGTTGGATTTATACTTCACATAATATCTTGTACTATTTTATCTGTTTGAAAATACTAACAGAGCCCCAAATATATTCAACTTCCTAGCGTACTCTTTAAGTTTTTCTCTTGATATTACTTCATTCACCATAAGTGACTTAAAAATATTGGATTAAATTTCTTTTAATGAAATATTTTCCTCTATTCAGGCTAACAGCATATGCCCTGAAATCCCTTAAACAAGCACAAAAGTATATTTTTGTTGATCCTGATGTTCTGAATAAGGGATTAGAGTGGATAATATCCAAGCAGAGCTCTGATGGATCCTTTGAAGAACCCGGAGAAGTGCATCACAAAGCATTACAAGTTTGCGCTTCATTTATTTATAGTTTTAAAAAACAGTTATGCTTTCACCCTTTGATTGAACAATAGTTAATTCTGATCATCAGTATTTTAGTTTACTTTTTTTGTTTAAGTGTGAAAAAAGATTGATTTGAAAACAATGTCTTTTTATCAGTCCTGGCTTTTACTCATTCCTTGTTCATTGTTTTGTTGAGCACATTTCCTTTATTTCAGTTTTGCAAAGCTGTAGGCTCCTTAAGTAGCAGTAAATAAATTTTTAAACATAGCGTGAAAACAAACAAACTTAGCTTTTTTTTTTTTTTTTTAGATGATCATATAAAAGCTGTTCTAAATTAATTTTTCATGAAAATATAATATAGTTATAGATCTTTTTTTTTTTTCATAACTTCATTTCATAATTCATAAAAAAATCTAAATTTATATTTTGGAAATCATAAGTGATGTTTTTATTATTGGTTTTTCTCATACTTAGATATAAAAAGCAATTTTCTCATTAAAAGTGTTTAAGTTGATGGTCATTTTATTATGAAGGTAACTCTTAAACAGATTTTAATAATGGAAGTTTATAGAGTGCATTATTCCTGAAAAAAAAAATGGTATATTTTATGTATTATTATTATTTTAACTTAACCTAGAAATCAAAGTTTTCATTCAGCTTCAAACCTGTAAAAATAATTTCATGTTCAATTGCAAAAAACTGTCTTTGTGTACTTAATAACTTATGTTTTGTTAATATATTGCATGTATTGCTGATGTTATGTTTTGATTTCAAGGGTGGAACAGAAAATGGTGCAGCATTGACAGCTTTTGTTCTTCTTGCACTTTTTGAAAGCAATGTAAGTAAGACAAAAAAAATCCTTGTACTGTATGCGCCGCTTATATAAATCATGTTTATTCTAAACAGTTTTGCTTCACTAAACCGGCTTATATTCAACAGTTGAAATTTGTTCTGTTTTTGGCGATTTGATTCATTAAAGCAACTGATTCAATTAACCAGTGACCACTGTATTGACATAATGATAATGTTAAATATATATTTGTTGCTTTTTTTTTTTTTCAAATTTTTAATTATTTCATTACAATTAAAAATCTCATGGGAAAAATTTGTTAAAAATCCATAACTAAACGCTCATAACTAAAGCATATGAAATTGCTGTATTTCATGTTGAATAATGCAACAATATTATACACAGCATTATTGTTCAGAAGCTTTTTTTTGTTTTTGTTAAAAATGCTGTTCTTGTATTCTATGCAATATTATCAATGGTAAAAATCTTGTCAATCATATCTGATAGAAATGTCAATGATAAAACTCTCTCTTTGCATTTCACAACATTAGTTGTGAAGTACATAGAGAGAGTTTTTAAATACTTAGAAATTCTACTATTCCCACAACTTATTTTGGACCCGATTTCTAATGTGGCTCCAAGTTATCCTGAATGGCTGGACAGCTAAATTTCAGGATAAATTTCAAATAGATTCAATAACTATTATTTGTTAATTTTGGATAACTAGACACAAACTTAGTAATTTTTCTTCCGTTTGATGTCAATAAGTACAGTAAAATAAAACTTCTAAAATATGAGTGAGGTAAATTAAAATAGAGAAATAGTGGCTCAGGGATACCTTGAATGACTGATGCAGTCCTTGAGGAAAAAAAATAATTTAGGAAGGAGGGAGGAATCTTGCAGATGCCAACATAAAATTTTCTGAAATTAAAAAGACATTGAAATAAATATGTAGTGCGATGCTTGTGTTAAAAGTAGGAGGACACAATCCTCATTTGAAAAAAACTAGATGCTTTTCATGCAATACGCCCCCAGCTCGGGCATTCCATCCATAGACTACAGTTTCATCCTTATTGTGAACTGATCAGTCTGGAATAGGAAGTAACCAAACTGGTGTAGACATCCTCTTATGGAAGTTAAAAATGCCAAAAAACTGATTGCTAATGCCTTCAGCTGCGTTACTTCCTATTCCAGATTGATGAGTCCTGAGGACGAAACTGCAGTCTATGGATGCAATAACAGAACTAGTGGCGTATTGCATGTATTTCTGAGCTTGCCATATAACTTACTGCTTAAATGCTTTTGTTTTTTATATAATTGCCGTGTATTTTAAAATTATGATATATTAATTCTATTGGATAATATCTAACTGACCTTTTTTGTTAAAGGGTTGATAATATTACTTCTTGAGGCTCAAATGAGACTGGAACTAGAGATGTGAGCTGAGAATGTTCTCCTGAAGTTGTAATTTGGAAAATAGTTGATAATATTCTTTTTTCTTAAGAGAAAAAGATAAATTTCATTAATAATCAGATTATAAACATTAAATTACCATTGTCAAATCATGTAATTAAAATTGTTTCGGGGGTTAATTATCTGTTGTAATAATAATTTCATTTTGGAGAATTTTCATTGTATAATGAAAGATTTTGGTGCATTTAACAAACCTTGTGATTAAAAATTTATTGTAAAAGCTTCATTAAAAAGCTCTTTTCGTTTCAGGCTCGTGAAAAATATGGTCAGCAGATGGTTATTGCAGAGAGATACATTGAAAGAGAACTGTCTTCTAGCTCAAGTCCATATGTAGTGTCTATTTTGAACTATGTGTTGCATTTGGTCGACAGTCCCTCAAAGAATAGAGCTTTTCAAATGCTGTTGAATATGGCTGAAAGACAAGGTAAATTTATTACAACCTCCAGAAAAAATGCTACCTTACAAAAAATATTGTAAGGTAGCCAAAAAAAAAAAAGCTTCCAATTCATAATTCAAGTGGATGAAAGTTGAATTGAAGGCATAAAGTTATTTAAAATAAATAAACATAATGTTTAGATTGATTACTAATTAGGTGCTTTCCCCAAAACAAAGCATCTTTTTCCGAAGAGTAATAATGAAATCAATTATAAAACTTGAACCATTACCATCGAAAAATAAATTGAATATTGAACAAGACTTATTTGAATCTTAATTCCAAAAAGTAAGGAAAAAAATTGTAATCCATGGAAATACTTACCAATTTTTAAGGGAATCACAGCAGATTTTTAAAAAATACTGAATCTCTGGAGCTCTTCTTCGGTATTTTTTCTGATGATGTAATTAATTGAACTCTACACTAGGAAAAGACTGCCTAATTATTAACTTTAAAATTACATTCTTAAGGAAATTATTGATAGTCTACTCTAAATAACAAGCCAAGTTCATTATTCCCCCAGAAGCAGAAACTTTCTAGCCAGTCTGCGACACTGATTTGGGCAGCTGGAAATAATCTGCAGCATTTTGATTAGTTTCAATTTAATAATCTCCGTTTTTTTTACTTCCTTTTACGTAGTAAAGGAAGTATTGTGATCACGAAAAAAATTTCACTCAAATTTCGGTCTAAATTTTGACTTTGCTCACCCCTGAATGAATGTCGCGTAGTTTTTTCGACCTGTCAGCACGTGCATATGTACCTAACAACATACAAACAGCCGAAAAATCAATTTCGACCACCCCCGAGTAAATTACGACGAGTTTTCTCGTGACGTCTGTATGTACGTATGTGCGGATGTATGTGCGGATGTGGCTCACATAACTCAAAAACTATATGCCGTAGAAACTTCTAGCTTGGTATGTAGGCTCTGAGGGGGGGTCTAGTTGTGCACCTCCCCTTGTGGTTGCATTCGAATGTTCCCAAGGGGGTGTTTTACCCCTTTTTGGGGGTAAATCAATGTTAATTTCAATACAGACTCAAGTGATATGAATTGGCGCCACCACTTGGCAACATGTCGCCAAGCTTTTGGTCGCCAAGTGTTTGACGCCAACTTGGCGATATGTCGCCAACTTGGCGACATATCGCCAAGTTGGCGACAAATTTGGCGAAAAAATTATTTTTTGAATTTGGGTTCAACTTGGCGCTATTGGCGGTATTTTGCGAAAAATTCACTAAATGATATTAAAATCAGCAATATTTAGAAAAATAACCATTGTAAAATATTTTTTGCATTGTTTCGTGGTAGATTAGGGGAGTAAATATTTGAATTGTTACCTTGCTCTCTCCAAGCACTTTTTTTAACACTTAAGGCAACTACTGAGAAATTTATACGTAAAAGGAAGTAGTGTGGGGTCCATACCAGATTTTTTTTTTTTTTTTTGAAGATGAAAAGCATCACTCTCTGGCTCAAAAATAACATTTTTTTCTCTCAATTTTTGTTGAGCTGTATTTGATTTTTACTTTCTTTCCTTTTGAAAATTATCTGTAGACCACTGAAAAATCTTCGACGTGCGTCTCGCGTCTCGTAATTTCTGCTACTGGGATTATTCCTTATTATTTACCCACATATTTAAACTTATTTTTTCTTAGCAGTGTCTCCTCAGTGTAGAAAAAAATGGATGCAGTTTTTTCATAGAAAAAAAAAAGCCATTCTTTCTCACGTTTTTTTTTAATTCCTAGTTTTTATTTATTTTTTAATTATTATATAAGACTTTGTGTGGAAATATGAAAATTGCAAACAAAACTTCTGCTCTGGTTAAAGTGCAAATATAAGTGTTTTCATTTTTTCTTTATGAGAAACATATTTTTCCTCATTCAGTATATCGAAACTTTCAAATAATAATCAATAGGCCAGTAGCAGCTGAGGTCATCCTGGTAGACAAACAAACACCACGTGCTGATGACAAGTAAACATACTCGAAATGTCGTCTGCTTTTCTTACCGATGATTTGCTCGGTAATCTTTTTTCTTGTAAATTTGACTGTTATTTTGGCTTGTTTTGTTTGTATTTCGTACTGATTTTTCATTTTCTACGCATCAATCATTTTAAAAAAGTACTTACTAAACTCACCGTGTTTTTAAACACTGAGTAGAATAACGATAAATTGTTCTCTAATATGCTTGTTTTGATAGGATTTGAATGTTCTTAATGCACTAAATATTTATAAACTGGATCTATAGATCCTTATTTTTATTTTTTTGTATTTGTATGGCACGTTAGACACGCATCAGTTTAAAATTCATTTTTGCTAATCCTATTTAATAATGATCTTGATTTTATCAACGTATCTTCCTTTTGCTTCGTTATGAAGGCTTTCACAAGACTCCGAATACATTTTACTCATAAAGAAAGGCTAAAAAACAACTGCATACTCGCAATACCATGCTACTCATATGGTAAACATGGAGTTGCTTGTCCACTAGGAACGGTTGCCAGGTTCCGTTGTTGTACAAAAAGCATGTGGCTGCTACTGCTCTATATCCTGTGCAATACAAACTTTAAGTGTGATACCCTGAACACTTAAAAGTCTTTCTAAAATCAATATACAGCTTGAAAATACTTTCTCTTTTAGACGATTTTATGTTCTGGGACAACAAAGAAAACCAAGTAAATCTGACTGATAAACAGTCTGATTATTGGTTCCTCGCCCCATCTATTGATATAGAGACCGCAGCTTATGCAATCCGTGCATTTGCTCTCAGGCAAGATGCGGCTGGAGCAATCCCCGTTTTAAATTGGCTTATTTCAAAGCAAAATAAGAATGGTGGTTTTTCTTCTACTCAAGTATGTATCATGTTTTTTAAAAATTTATTTATATTTTATTGTTTTAAAAGTTTTATTTTATTACATTAATACTGTCGTCTCTGATTAAACGAGTGTTGTTTATTTGATTGTTAATATTCTTTTTTTAAGGATACGGTTGTTGCTCTTCATGCCATCAGCGAAATTGCCCCTTTCATAACTCCTCTGATGTCCAACATAAACGTCAATCTCAAGTATCCTAGTGAAGAAAAGTCTATACAAATTTCCAGCTCAGAATCTTTGAGAGTTAAAGAAATTGAGGTAGATTTTTTTCTTCTTGTTTTACTAATTTTTTTACCGAAAGAGTTTCTTTTATTTAATTTTAAGGTGTGAAAAGTGAAGAAACATTAATGACACTACTTCTTAATCTTTTCTTGTATGCATATCCATAAGGATTGTTGTGTTCGTTTCAATTCATTTGTTTTTAATTATTATTCTGATAGACTTCTGTATTCAGAATATTTTATTCATATCTATCCTCTTAACATCAAATGAAACATTTTGGAGATAGATTGCGACATATCTGTCTACATATAAAGTTGAGCTCAATGATAGACAAGTTGGCCAGTCCTCGTTCAAAGAATTGTGCCTTTTTTTTTTTTTTTTGAATGTGTAATATTTTATATTCAATGTTGAGGTACAATTTGAAATTTCAGCTAACTGCAAAAATATATATATGAAACTCCATTTGTCAAAGAAATGAAAATTAAAAATAAGAAACACAAAATTTTGCATGTTTGAAATTATTTTATCATTTGTATTATAATTGAGAATAAATTAACATTGTGGTAATATTTATTCTTTTAGGTTCCAACAGATGTATCATATGTTGAAATTGAAGCTACTGGCTCAGGGATTGGTCTTATTCAGGTTTTTCTCATTTTGTTTTTTCTTCAATTATTTTTTACTTCTAATTGT
The DNA here is from genome assembly GCA_038373865.1 of Uloborus plumipes. NCBI lineage: Eukaryota > Metazoa > Arthropoda > Arachnida > Araneae > Uloboridae > Uloborus > Uloborus plumipes. The sequence goes on along the minus strand of JAXGGA010021244.1, from coordinate 2,533 downwards.
ATAAAATATGAAAATAAATAAATAAACAAATCAATGCACTAAGTAAGAAAGAGCTGTCCTATTGAAAGAAAATTGCATGCGGAAAGATATCTTTTTTTTTTTTTTTTTGAGGGACTGCGTTAGGCTACTTCGCATTTACAGACCCAGTGCATTCCATGAGACCGGCACTCATTCGTTCGTGTGGCACGACTATTGGCGGAATGACATTACCATGAGAATTTTGTTGCCCAGTTTCTCCACTGGATGGAGGCTCCTAGGCTCTATTCGGGAAAGATATCTTAATTGAACGTGTAAATGATGAAATTTTTGAGTTGAATGATATGCATTCCAGATGAGGATGTAACAAGTAATTCTTGATGTGATGGTTTAGCATTTGCTACATGATTTATGTCAAATTGTTCCCTTCTTAAATAAGTAGCAAGAAATTAAACTGTTTAACAATTTCAGACGTGGTATCCAGTGTACAGGACATAAGCTTTGAACAGCTGCTAATCATTTAATAATTGATATTAATCGATATATTATCGTATGTGCAAAAATTTCTTGTTTTGGAATTAGCAGCATTCAAAAAAATGGAATGGAAAATTGTATTTAACTTGTTTCTCTAACTATAGATTCTTCTTGCAAGGGCGAACTTTTTTTCTGATTTTTTAAAAAGTATATAATCTTTTGTTAATCATTTCAAATGCTCATATTATGTTTTGTCATTGTTTGGCGAATATTTTACGATCAAGTTTGTGTTATGTTTCATAATATTTTTTTGCTGTAACATTAATTTCAAAATATATGTCTGGAAAATTGGACAAGTCATAACTCTTTTAATTTTATACTTACAAGCTTGAAATTTTGTTCGTAAGATGCTCTTAGCCGTAATACTTGGTCTACCAAATTAAAACATATTTTGTTAACTATTTCATAATTCCGGCTGATAGGGTTAATTAATCCTGAGTGTTTAATGTCTTTGACATTAATACTTACCAGTTTTACTTTTTCCAAAAATTAGTGTAACGCTATAAGTCAGTAATTTTTGGAAGGCGTTCTTTGATTAACCTTTAGCCAGAGCAACGGTACAATTGTTGTACCAACAAAAACTGTTATCTTTTCCCCACATGTCCATGGGACCCACATAAAGGGTTCAAGATGCCGTTGAAAAGGAATAAAAATGAAGAGAGTGAAGTCTTCAATTCTTGAAACAAAGATCTCAAGTCACGTGACATATTTTAATGTTAAGTATTGGAAGAAATCAGGTTCCTTTCACTTTTTTTTATACAAAACCCATCTCGCATTCGCCGATGCTGTACCATGTGACTTGGAATCTTTGTTTCGACTTTTCCTAAGCCAATGATTAGATTTGCTGCTTCCATTTACGAATATCTGCTCAAAGTGTAACACCTAACTCTTAATGCTAAGAGATGGGGCAAGGTGGAGAAAAAAAAACACTTTTCGTTGGTACAACAGTTGCACTGCCGTTGGCTAAAGGTTAAATCATACCTGCATAGGTTGGAAAACAAAATGAGATCTTGGAAGTGATATTTCTCCCTCTCAGTGAGCCATGCAGCGGAACTTCCGTTACATAATTAGTTACAGATGAGATGATATTATTGAATTGGTTTTAATTATTAATATCAATTTATTTATATAACATTATGTATTTTCTTCCATGTTTATATTCTTTAAATACTTCTCGTTTGTGACTTTTATAATAGGTATCATGGTCTTTCAATCTTGCTGTATCGGGTGAAGCTCCAAAGTTTTTCTTAAATGCTTTACTTGACAAGACATCTACTGCTAGCTATTTGCAACTAAGCATTTGTTCACAGTAAGTTTTTCGCATGCAAATTTTATTGATTGAACTTTTTTCTTAGTTTAAACGGTAAAGTTGCTTGAATTAAAGTGTAGAATGGTTATTTCAATTTGAAAGCTATGGTTAATTTTGCACAATTTGAGAACATAGAATACAGTGGACGCCGCTTTATGTGATCACTGTTAATGTTATCAGAACTGCTAAGTCCCATTTGGTTGTATATAAGTACATGAAAAGACCCTCGTTTTTTGCAATCGAAACTTAGTTTCTTATTATCAATTTGAGAATATTTTCCTTAAGGCTTCTCTTCACACAGAGTCTGAAAGCTTCAGATCCAATGTTAACCTACGGGAAAAATTGACTAAAGGTTTTACAACTTCCTTTTAAGTTTTTGACTCCGATTTTTTTTTTCGAGTATTTTTCAAGCCTATTTCCGAGTCTTGTATTTTCTACTTTTTTGAAATTTGCATTTCTCTATTTTTTAAAAATCGTGAAAAAATGAATTTCGTCAAAAACAAGGTACTGTTGCACATTTCGCTCAATAAAAAGTTAGCAAATCATGCTATCGAAATTTTAACTTGTAGCAGACACGCAGAACATTTTCAGCTTTCTCCCGAGACTTCGTTTGTGAAAATGCGACCAATTTTTAAATCAAAACAGGACGCCAATTATTGAAAATATTTCCAAAAAAAGCTCACTTTCTTCCTTAGCCCCGCCTTCCATCGGATT
>JAXGGA010021243.1:0-16917 GCA_038373865.1 Uloborus plumipes | reverse complement strand
ACATTTCCTGCACCTATACCACGTGATACTGAGTACCTGGTGGGATGTTCTATCGGATCGTAATTAAAAATTTGCATTTCTGCATCTAAAATTGTATGTAAGATTTTTTAAAGTGATTTTATAAAATGTGTGTCATTTGAGTCATCAGATCAGTAACACTCTCTAAAATGCGCAGTTTTTATTATTTTAAAAATTATTTTATATATAAGTATAGTCCTTTATTACAAGTGAAAAAACCACGTGTTTGATTTTGGTTTAGTGCGATCGACTCGGAAATAATAAAAAAAAAAAACTTTGTCAGTTTGTCAGATCGGTAACAGTCAGAGCGGTAACATTGAAAAACAGCGAATATGTTACAAAACGTTTCAGAATTATAAAAAGCAAAAATCATAGGTTTTAGCCATATACTGAATATTTTTGTTCTTAAAAAATGAAAAGCAATGAGTTTTTAGTACAATTGCTTCATTTGTGGTTTGTATGACCTTACAATAGGAGTTAGTAAAATAAGAAAAAGTAACACTGCAGAAATTAAGTTAATTAATTATTATTTTATTTATTTATTTATTTATTTTTTGGTGCTTCAATTTTTTATAACTTCGCTAAATAACTAGATAATAACTAGCATGCTAAATTTGAATTTCCGATCAAGAAATTAAATTTCCTGCAATGAATTAAAGAAAAGCAAGCAGCAGAGTTGTGTGTTGAAAAAGTTGAAGTTGTGTGTTGTTTCAAAACAAAACAAATGTTTTATTAGCTTGGATTTGGTAATCTCATAATTTATTTTATCTAAAAACCTTATTGCTCATTTTTATTTCCAGGAAATGCTTTTTTATAATGAATTTTGACTTTTTGCCTAATATATATATTTTAATATAATTATCTTAATTCTATATTAAAAGTGCAAGGAAATGATATCATATTTAGAGATGTTAACGAAGACATAAACTCAAATATGTAGCTCATATTAACATCAGATCTGTAACGGCTTAAAAGTGAGTAATCTAAGGAGGGGGTAAATAACTTCCTTGACCTCCCTCCTTTTATTTTCTTGCATTTAGACCCAATTTAGACTTAAAATCCAATATTAGTTTTTTTCTGCAAAAAAATTTTTTTTCAGAAAACTCCAACTTCAAATTGGCACTTTTGTAAATATTGGCTCAGATATTGTTTTGATGAATGCATTATTTAAATTCTTAAAAATCTCAAACATATCTCCTTGAAGTCTTAAAGCAGTTCATTACAAGTTTTGACACGAACAGTGAGAGATGTGCCGTAAATTTAAGCGTAAAATCTTGATTCTTATTTTGCAAACAAAATACTTCGAACCATAAAAATGAAATGTGAAATAGAAACAGTAAATTCAATAATGAAAATGAAATACTAAATATTGCCAAACCAGCACATTGGTGTGCTGCCTTAAAATTTACGAGTTGTACCGTACCAAGTGGGCTGGTATTTTAATTTCACATTAGCTACCAGTTGTTTTGACTCTCTTTGCTCTAGAAGAGGATTTTTGCCTCCCACTCGGTTACTTTCCTATTCCATGCTGATGAATGCATAATAAGCACGAAACTGCATGTTCCTGCCTCAGCCCTTGCTTAGGGGCGGTTACTCACTGCATTACATCTCATTGGTATTTGAATGTCTGGCATTAATTATAATCATAAACAATTTTAATTCGCCACTAATTTCTAGTCGCTGCAAAATTCACTTCATACCGTTTCTTACATTTCATCCCATTTTGACTGCTTTCATAACATACACAAACATCCAAACAAAATTGGTTCTTCTTTTTGCATGAACATTTTCTTCGAGATAAATGGTTTAATTACGAACCGAATCCTAGAAGTAGCTTCTATGTTACATTTGAAATACCTGAGGTGAATGAAGAATTTGCTCACTCAGAACGGTGGTTTACTGCCAAAAGTTAAGCACGGAGAGGTAAAATGCGACAAGTACTGCTTTGATTAACAATAAATGAGGCAGCAAATATGTTTATGCAATAAAAAAAACACATAACCCAAATAGCACAGTCTCAGCGACGTAAAAAAACGTCACACTGCGAAACATCTCTGAGACGTCGCAGCACATCTCTGTAACGTCTCAGAGATGTTCCGCGCATGTGGAAATGTCCGTCGCATGTTACGTCGCACAGTAACACCTATAGGCTATCACATTGTGACGATGTCGTCGCAATGCGACAGCTCAGGCATGTTCTGGACACGTGGAAAGATCCAACTTCAGTTACGTCGCTTGATGCAAATGATTGTTAAAAAATAAATAAATAAATAAACTATTTATGCCCCTCAATATAGATTATCATCTATCTCTCCAATGTAGCATTTTCTTGATTTGGAAAAACGGTTAATTTTAAGAGTTAACTTATTTCTTTCAGAATGTACTATTAATCAGACTAATGTGCATTCAGACTCTTTATTATTAATATTAATCCTAAGTATAGTTTTAAAAACTAAAAAATACGCTTGTAGAGTTTATCAAACTAAAAAGAGGTTATTTTCAAAACTTTTGAATATCCGCTAAGTTTACATGCACTTAAAATACATCAACACATAAATATATAATTATATTTCTAAGGAACGTGAATTTTATCTTTTATTCAGAGTTACATACACAAACACTTATACATCAACAAATAATAAATTTTAGCCTTCAGTATTAATAATTATATTACATATACAGTAGGGTGTATCGAAAAAAACTTTTTCTCGAAATTCAATTTACTAAGTTGATAAAAAGTTGCCCCTACCTACCCACATATCCGACAAAAAATTTCAGTCTAATCAGAAATTGTTTAGGTGTGCCGCACGAGGCCTGAAATTTGTGAATTTCTTCAAAAATATTTTTTTTCTAATTTTTTTAAATAAAAAGAATAAATGCTAAAAATAATTCAAGTTGAAAAATGTTCACATCAAAGTCGGGGGACAAAATTGGGTTTGAAAAATAGTATATTAAACAACATTTAGATCTCCCACATTTATTCTAAACTTACGGAATTTTCACCAAAACTAGCATTTTACAAGGCTTGGTTAGAAACTTGTTTATGAATGTGGAATTTAATGAATTAACACTTGAAACTGGGAATCATCTGTGATTTATGTGGAGTAAAAAGTAAAATAATATAAATTATAAACGGAACCTAAGCACCTCGTCACACAGTGCCCGCGTTCTATTGGGGCTAGAGAACATAGATAAGGTTCTCTAATCGGGGGCCCCTTGATGGTAAACGAAATACAGCTCCGCTAGCGGATCTATAGGATTGTAGAAGAACATATGGGGTTGAGGTTGAGGTTGAGGAAACAGACTCTAAATATTTCGAACATGGTGCTCCAGTAAATGGCCCAGTGAAAGAAATTGTAGCCTTTGTAGCTTCAGTTTCATGATTTATGGAAAAAAAAAAGTTCTATTGATAAAGAATATAAAAGGTATCGGTGTGATGGCCCATTAGTTAACACTGGAAAATCGAATGGTGTTATTAGACTTTCAGAAAAGTCTTTAGAACTCTCACTACAAGCAGTGGTATGTTTTCTTCATTTAATGAATTACCACTTAGAAAGTTTAACGGCGGCTCTTGATAGGCCGACTGCGGGACAAAATTCTTTTAGTTGACCTATTGGAAAATTCTTACAAGATTGCTGAGATCTACCAGTCATGACCTTTAAGATACACTGCGATGCAAAAGTTTAGACAAAATGCAAATATGTGAATAAAAAGAAAACTATTCAACGAAATGCTTTCAAATTTCTACTGCAGGTACACAATATGGTCCCAAATACGTGTCAGGAGTTCTTATACCTATAACTGGAATCAAATTTTGGATATTACAAAAGACATTTTTTTACATTGTTGCAAAAGTTTAGACAATAGTCAGATTTTATGCAAATATCCCTTGAAATGTGATTGGTGGAGGAAATGCGGGACTTTATTATTCATTTATAAAGTGCAATGATTGCTGAATAAATAATCAAAATCTCAAAAGCTCTGTAGTTCTCGTGTAAAGAAGAAGAGAAAGTTTGGAAGCCGAAATTTGAAAATGAACCTACTTTATTAATTTTTTGTCTTTTAAATCGGCTCTAGTATCGTAGTACATTGTTTTTTACTTTGTGGAGAGCAAATTTAGACATGCGTATCGATCAAAAAGTCCATTGAAAAAACGGCTCAGACTGACGATTCGCCCCTTAATCCTACAAAACTTCAACTTAGGTCAAAAACAGCACGTGACAGAATAAGTAGATGAACAACTGAATCGGAATGCATAAAAAAAAAAAACAAAGAATTGTGCCTGAGCCTTTTCGGACAGAGTGTCCCAAATAAGCCAGATTTTAATGTGAAAAGCAGCACAGCATATGATCAATGGATATTTCTCAAGTCCCGCGAAAAGAATTATAATCCATCTAGGCCATCCCAATTTTAATAATTTTTATCAAAGAAAGTACCATTTATTTTTTAGTCACGATGATACATATGCTGCTTTTCACATTAAAATCTGGCTTATTTGGGACACTCTGTCCGAAAAGGCTCAGGCACAATTCTTTGTTTTTTTTATGCATTCCTATTCAGTTGTTCATCTACTTATTCTGTCACGTGCTGTTTTTGACTCAAGTTGAAGTTTTGTAGGATTACGGAGCGAATCGTCAGTCTGAGCCGTTTTTCCAATTCCTTCATCCTTAAGAAATATAATTTTTCTTGAACTTTTTGATCGATACGCATGTCTAAATTTGCTCTCCACAAAGTAAAAAACAATGTACTACCATACTAGAGCCGGTTTAAAAGACAAAAAATTAATAAAGTAGGTTTATTTTCAAATTTCGGCTTCCAAACTTTCTCTTCTTCTTTACACGAGAACTACAGAGCTTTTGAGATTTTGATTATTTATTCAGCAATCTCTGCACTTTATAAATGAATAATAAAGTCCCGCATTTCCCCCACCAATCACATTTCAAGGGATATTTGCATAAAATCTGACTATTGTCTAAACTTTTGCAACAATGTAAAAAAATTTCTTTTGTAATATCCAAAATTTGATTCCAGTTATAGTTATAAAAACTCCTGACACGTATTTGGGACCATATAGTGTACCTACAGTAGAATCTTGAAAGCATTTAGTTGAATAGTTTTCTTTTTATTCACATATTTGCATTTTGTCTAAACTTTTGCATCGCAGTGTAATAGAACGCGTTTTACCAGAAGTTGATGTCAAAGAATTGAATCAAAAGTACTTATGGGATGTGTCTAAAGCTGTAATGTCTGGCAAAAGTTCTTAAAATTTAGCAGAAAGGAACCTTGCAAGCTTTTCCCAAGCAAGATGTCTCACGATGGCAAACAGTTTTGAGGCTATACATCGCAACTAGTGATCCAAGCTCAGAGTTAATAAACTAGCAGAATTTATAATAAAGGTTTATACTCTGCTTTTTTTGCAATCTAATCTCAGCATAACAAGTTTCTCTTCATACACAAGCTCTTCATAAACAAGTTTCTAACTAAGCCGCATGGCCTTGTAAAATGCTAGTTTTGGTGAAAATTACGTAAGTTTAGAAAAAATGTGGAGAGATCTAAATGTTATTTAGTATACTTTTTTTCAAACCCAATTTTGTCCCCCGACTTTGTTGTATACATTTTTCAACTTGAATTATTTTTAACATTTATTCTTAATATTTAAAAAAAATTAGAAAAAAATAATATTTTTGAAGAAATTCACAAACTTCAGGCCTCATGCGGCACACCTAAACGATTTCTTATTAGACTGAAATTTTTTGTGGAATATGTGGGTAGGTAGGGGTCACTTTTTATCAACTTAGAAAATTGAATTTCGGAAAAAAGTTTTTTTCGATACACCCTAATATACAGTCGAGGGTCAAAAATCCGCACAACTTGGGAGAAGTGGTTGTGCGGATTTTGCGGATTTCAGGTCACTGAAGAAATATGTGGAAACCATGCGCTATAAATCGAATGATAAAAACCACAAAGAATAAAAGTATAATACTTACAGTTATTTACCCAAGTACCACACTTTGTTTTTTAAAGGTTGTAAAATGGTTATTAACGTTGTAACAACCGCTTAAAAACGTTTATAAAACGCTTAAAGGTTATTTGTTCTACCTGGGTATATTTTTTAATAATAATATTTACAACTACCAGAGCTAATTATACTTAGAAAACATTTCTACAATTGTTGACTGCTTTAAATTTTTAGATTGTTGAAGTTTAAGTCTCTTTTGAACATTGAAGAGCATTAAGAGTTCTTGATCCGTAACACAGTTCTGCTGCTTTAGAAATTCAATGTAGCTTTCTCCTAGCTGTAGACCCTCTGAGAAGAGATTTTTTTGTTTTTTTTTTGCCTCTGCTTCTCCTTCATCCTCATCATCTTCACTTTTGTCCGGCGGCTGTAAAACGCTTTGTACGATATCACTGTCACTCAGCTGATACTAAGCCTTTTACTCATCTGGATTATCCAGCCACTCTAGTAGTTTATCTTTGTCCCACAGATCTTGGTTGTTATTACACACAGTCTGTGTGTACATCAGCAGCTCTTCAGCTTTCTCCTCAAGGGGATTACTCGGGAAGCCATTGAAATCCTCGTCGTCATTTGCAGTTTCAATAAAAAGAGACGCTGGCCACACTTGGTGCCAGTAATTCACAAGAGTTGACTGAGCAACATCGTCCCAGGACTCAGCCACTAGACTCACACAGTCCATTAGGTTGAATTTTTCCTTCAATGTAAGGTCTGGGTCAAACTCTGGAATTATTTTTAAAAACTCCATTTTGTATTTTGCTTTGAAGATTTTAATTATCCCTTGATCTAAGGGCTAAATCAAGGATGTAGTGTTGGGAGGCAGGAAATGAGCTTCACTATTGCTTCAAACCATCTCCTTGTAGATGGGCTCTGCAATTGTCCATTAACAAAATAATCTTGCAATCCGATGCCAAGCCGACGTTGTTACAGTGCCTCCTGACTTCTTTCGCAAAATGATTAAAAACCCAGTCCGATGTTATCTCCTTAGTCACCCAAGATCGAGAGTTGTTGTAATAAATAGCAGGAAATTTTTTATTACTTGGGTAGATGATTTTCCGGTGATGGGAAAACAGCGAGGATGGGCACTCTTCCCCACAACCAGAGGCTTGCACTTCAATGTCCTTGCAGCATTGTTACACAGTAGGGTGGAGCGAAAAAAAGGAATTTTTGATTTTCGTACCTTTCATTTATGTGAATGAGGATAAGTAACAATTCTGTTAAATATTTCACTTTTGAGACGTCATTTTTTGTCTGCGCATTTGGCCTAAAAATTTGCGATTTTTGATTTTTTTTAGATTTTTCAATTTTTTCTTTAAGTATTGCAAATGATAAAACTAGTGACGGGTGGTTATTAAATGAAAGTAAAAGGTTTGAAATATACAAGAAATTTTTTTTTAACCATTTTAGATTATGATTTCAGTCTGCGCATTAGGCCTAAAGTTCATCAAATTTTCAGAAATTTCGGATATTTTCAATATTGAGCAGAAATTTTATAACTCAATATTTCCTCTCAATATTTACTTAAAGTGCCTTCAAAACATCTTTTTAATCATTTTGTTGTTTCTTTGAACTACTCAACTCTTTGCTTGCTCATTGAAATTACCCAGGACTCACCACGAGGAAGTGGCCGCACTTAGGTTGCCACCCGCGCTCTCCTTGCTTCCAACCAATGAGAGCACACAAAGACAAGAAAATGGATACACTACATAGAAAGGAAAATACAAAGGTGTAATACGGAAACTGGAAGAAAAACTTGGTAGACCTCTGTAATGGGACATTTGCCAATTACATTTGAATGAACTTAATTTGCTTCATTTTTTGCAAAAGTTAGATGAACCTACCAGTGGACCAAAGTGATTTTTGGGCTTGTTGGACGACGCTAAACAACATGTTATACTTTCAAATCAGTTCAATTTGAACCTATAGAAATTGTCATTGATCAGATTGATTTTGACAATAAAAATGATTCAAGTACTGAGCAACAGTAACTTTATGAGATGATCAAGGTAGTTTTAACTGAAAAAATATTTAAAAAATATATATAAAACAGAAGTCCAAGAAAGCTTTTCCAAGCCAGATGTTGACTGCAGCAAACATAATCTTTAAACTATAATTTTTAAAAGAGCTCATAACTTTCGCGGTAAAAGTGTCCTTGCTCTTTTAGGATGAAGTGCAGACGTTACTAATTTAGCTATGAATTTGTGTGCGATTTTAAAGATTATTTCTCCGGGGAAAAGCAGAAAATTGTATTCACATCTATTCAAAACAATATATACTTTGCACCCAAGAAATCTGCTGTTTTCGATATCTATCTATAATCAGGTGTGTAAGTATGAAACCGGAATTTCCCATAAGTGGCGCTAGATGTCGATGTAGTTACCCACTCATCATGTCAGCGGTGTCTTGTTATTGTATTGATATCCGACAAAGATTTCCAACTCACAATAACACGAGGTTCATTCAGTAGCATTAGTTTATTAGAGATAAACATGTCGAGTTTTGTGCCAACAAATTACGATTTGCCGACATCACTAGTTTTCTGTTTTCATCTGAAGAAAACCGCAGCCGAATCGCATCGAATGCTTGTGGAGGCGTATATGGTGAGCATGCTTTAGGTAAAACACAGTGTTTCGAGTGGTTCAAATGGTTCAGAAGTGGCGATTTTGACGTGAGGAACGAAGAACGTGGAAGACCACCGAAAAAGTTTGAAGACGCTGACCTGCAAGTCTTGTTGGACAAAGACCTGGGGAAAGTGTCAAAACTGAACGCTACCGACAATAAATGACCAATTTGAATCGAGATTTGAGTGCAAAACGACCAAAATACCAACAAAGATAACACAAGGTGATTTTGCTGCATGACGACGCACCAGCACACAAAGCAAAACGGGTCCAGGAAACGATAGAGTCGTTCCGTTGGGAGATTCTTTTGCATGCGGCTTACTCACCGGAACTTGCCCCATCCGATTATTACTTGTTTGCATCGATGGGACACTCACTTGCTGAGCAGCGCTTGACTTCTTACGAAACTGTACGAAAATGGCTCGATGATTGGTTTGCCTCAAAAGAACAACAGTTTTTTTGGCACGAAATCCACAAATTGCCAGAAAGATGGCAAAAATGTATAGATAGCGACGGACAATACTTAGAATAAGGTACTTTGTATCATATCATTACAATAAACTTGTTTTTTCTGTAGAAAAATTCCGGTTTCATACTTACACACCTGGTATACAGTCCCAGACAAAAATATAGGGCCAGCTATAATATCCTACCCAAAAGAGCTACGACTGCTAAAAAAAGTTGTTTCATGTATTTATGTATTATATGTAATATTGTGACAACAGTAGACAGCCACAAAAAAAAAAATAATAATAAAATTTAATAATCTGGGAGATTTGTTGCTAACTTCTGTTTTGAAGCAAGACGCAAGTTGGACAAAACTAGGGCCTAAAAACTAGGCATTTCCTACGGTATGGCCCCCAAGATCTCAATTCATGTGATATTTTGTTATGGGGATATCTGAAAAGTGTTGTGTATCAAAGACATGTTTCTGATGTCTAAAGCTTAAAAGACATCATAACTTTAAAAGTCAGAGAAATCAATTCTGGTATGTTACGAGCTGCCGTGGAAAGTGTTTTGCATCGTATGCAGCTCTTGCAACTTCACAATAGTGATCATATTGAACCAACATTTGTGACAAAAAAATCATTTTTGCAAATAAAATGGATGCATATTTTGTCAGTAGCATTTAATTCTTTGATACGCAGAGTAATACACTTTTGCAGAGCCAAAGTTTCCCTTGATGGCGATTTTTTTATTACAGAAAACAAAATCTCATGATTTAATATGTATGCCCATGAAATTTGACAATGTTTCCCCCAGTGCGCTAGAGGGCTTCAAACACCTCACGTTAATTTATAACCACCCTGCATATGTTAGCGCCTACGATTGCTTACAAGATTTTTTTTCCTCGTGAAAAACGGAAGCATAAGAAAAAGATATTCTCTTTCGCTTTTTGCATTTTTTTTCCCAAACAGATTTGGTTGAGATATAAATTATAGAATATAAATGCCTTAGTTCCAGGGGACGACCCCTCCTCCTTTCTTTCATTTAACATGCCATATGCTTGGTTTGGCCACTGCATAGCTATACTGAAAAATATTTCTGAATTGTGTACCGATTTGTTTTGATAAACATTTTTTTTGAGAGGTCAAGAATTTCCTGTTGCCAGATACCCGAATACCCGTCACCCCCTATTGCCCCCCAGAAATTTGTCGCTTCCATGAAGTGTTCGATCGCCACTAGATTGGGAATCACTGGTCTAGATTATTGTACATGTTGAAAGCAAAATAGAACTCTGTTGAATGATAAATTTGTTAATTCCTTTCGTATGAGCATAAAACATTTTAAACAATATGAGAGCAAGCTGCACTTATCACACAGAGCTTGGAAGTGAACAGAAGTCAACAGAAGAAAGAACTAATATGCAAAGTGCTTTAGATGGAAAAGTTCCCATCTTACCTCCCACGTGGCTGCTTCTGGGAAACAGTATCCTTTCCCAGGCTCAAAAAACACATCTTTAAGCGGCGCTCAAAATGAACTGTTTTGGGTAAGCCGCGCGACACGAACTTGGCGCGATAAATTGGGAGCGTTCGTGACACTGGGGAATGGAGCAATGCGCGAGGGAATTTCGTGGCGGCGATATTTCCGCAAAATGTTTCACAGCCGGTGACACTAAGGGCTCATTGCGAAATGCACAGTTTGGAACACGGAACTCGGAAGAGGTTAGCTGTCAAAAAAAAACATTGTACCAACGAATTTGCGGGCCACACAAGATTTAACCATCTTTTGATGCAACATCACTTACGCGTACGCCTAAAGATAGTAAAATTGTACACCAGCAAATTAGCATCATCCTTTGTTGCAGCATGTGGTAGAACCTCATTATGTCACGCCTCTGAAAACGCGGCAGGATCGCTGAAAAGTGACATATGTATCTACAATCATTATAGCTCATTCTTATATTAGGACCAATTTCTGAATTAATACATGAAAAGAACATTGTATAACCAATTGCTATCTTTATTACACTGGTTATCATAAATTAAGGAAAAATCACAAAAATTACGACTACCGAAAAAGTAACATGTAGAATTTTGTGAAACTTACCAGCAATATACAATGCATAGTAAAGTATAGTATAAAATAACATAGAAAAAAATTGTCAGACAATTATGGTAGTATAGAAATTCACAAATGTATAAAATGAGCAAATCGAAGGTGTTAGTTTGATATTGGAAAAGTACCTTCAATGTGGAGTATGATCTCCTCTAAAAGCAACACAGTACATACAGCTATCAATTATGCGGTCTATCAGTTCCCTAGGAAGCGAGTGCTAATACTCTTGTAGTAACATGGGATGCAAGAGTCTCGAGGGGCAGATTGAGAGCAGTCAGACGTCTCACTACACTGTTAAACATTTTCCTGAAATTTTACGGTAGAAGTTCTGGCATCCATGTTGCCAGTAACTTTTACTGTAAAATTTTATTGAAGAGAAAACGAGAATTAAAAAGCTCGAGATACGAACGACAAGGATCGAACCCAGGACCCACACTGCTTTACTATCCACGGTACCAAATGAGACACATCAGGAGATCGGAAATCTGCATCGCACAGTAAGTCAATTGGCGCTACAATCACAATTTTTTATCGGTACAATTTACTGTCAAATTTTCTCTACTGTAAACGCTACATTTTACAGTAACATTTACCACAAAAGCTTCCTGAACTTTTGACAGTGTAAAGCATCCCAAATGTGCTCGATAGAATTCAGGGCCAAGGAACAAGCTGGCTACTCTATGCTGAATTATTATCTGTTGAAGATAATCATCACCGATGCGAATTCTGCGTGGTCTTGCGTTGTCGTTCTACAGTGCGTCGCAAAAGTTTAAGCACAACCGAAATCTTTTGATAAGACGAAAAGTATACACCAAAAAGCTTTGAAATTTTTACTGTAATTAAACAAACAGCTTACAAATCTATGTTTTGAATTTGGAAACAATTCATATTATAGAAATTAAAATACGATTACATGATAAAATCAAAATTTTGCTGTCGCAAAAGTTTAAGCACAAAAACGGAATATTTATATTTTAGAAAGCATAAAAATCTTTTAATAGTCTATGGTCCGTTGCATCTGAGGAGTTCGAATATGCGATTTTTCATCGATAGCACGAGATTATGGAAGGTTTCGGGAGTTAGTCTGTACCAGGCTTCTTCGATTGCCGATTTAAGTTCTTGCACAGAGCAATACTGCTTCCCATTCCGGTATACGTCACGTGCGAGAATTCCCCAGATGTTTTCTGTGGAATTTAGATCCGGGCTGAGTGCTGGCCAGTTCATTACACTAATATTTTGAGAAGCAAGCCATTCTTTCGTACTACGGGAATTGTGTATTGAAGCGTTGTCTTGCTGAAAAATCCAATCAGGACCACCTAGGACTTCACCAAATGGTAACAAATGCTTTCTCAGGGTATCTTGATACTTTTCTGAATTTTGTCTACCCTTTAGAGAGCTAAGATAAGTTTGTCCGTTGAAGCAAAAAGCGCCCCATACCATGACTGAGCCACCACCATGTTGCCTACTGAATACGCACTTGGGATCTTTCCTCAAGTTACGCCAGTAGTATGAGAACCCATCTGGACCGTCTAAATTCCATTTTTTTTTCATCAAAGAACGCAACAGAAATCCATTCGTCACTATAATGCATATGATGCTTTGCGCACTGCAGTCTTGCTTGTTTGTGACACTTTTTCAGAAAAGGTTTGCGAGCTAAATTTGTTTTTTGATAAATCCTGATTCTTTTATTCGTCTGCTTATGGTATCACGTGATAATTTTGTTACAAGTCTAGTTTTTTTTTGATTAAGTGACAAATTTTCAGTTAAGGCCAGTTTTTTAATTCTTCTATCCTCACGAGAGGTAGTTTTTCTCGGTCTTCCTGAGCGAAACGCAGGTTTGAATTTATTTCTAAGTTTCAGAACATTATAAATACCACGTTTAGATCGATTTAAAATCACTGAAATTTGCATAACAGAGTTACCTTCTACTTTCAGCTTCCAGAGTTTCACAACTTCTTCAGACGAGAACTGTAGTGACTTCGGCATCTTGATAACACTTTAAGCCATTGCTACACGAAATAACTCGTTCAAAAGAACCGCACTGGTTCTTCACGCATCACGTTTCAAGAGATATTTGCATAAAATCTGATCTGTGCATAAACTTTTGCGACAGCCAAAAAAATATCTTTTGTATTTTCTGATTTTCGTTGCGGTTATATTTTTCAAAACTTCAAACACTTAATTAGGATCATAGTAGCCACTTACAGTATAAATATGAAAGCATTCTGCTGAAAAGATTTCGTTTTATTCAAAAATTTGCATAGTGTTTAAACTTTTGCGACGCACTGTATAACAGGTAACTATTGCCCTAGCTTATTGACGCCGTCTCTATGAACCTGAGGGTTCAGAGTTAATTTCGGAAAGACATGGCGTCCACTCAAAGCGATGCCACCCTAAACACGTACACTTCCTCTTCCGTATGCATCCCTTTCACGGATGTTTGACGGATGATAACAGGTTTCAGGCTCCCAAAATACCAAATAACGCCTACTATAGCTTTCTAGACCAAATCGAGACACATCTGTAAAAATAACAACGCAGGAATTAAGCTGAGTAAAGCTAAAATTAAGGAAAAGGCTTTAGCAAAAAGGGAAAATTACGAAGGTTAATAAATAAGTTAACCTATTTTTCCAACTACTTCCCTATGCTTCATGTCCTGCTGAAAATTAAATTCAAAATCCAGCCACGACATATCGCACCCTTGCTACAAAAGTGCCTCAACTCAAAAATTGTAATTTTTGAGTTATGACCGTCATTAGACGTAGTATACACGTCTCTACCAATCTTCAAAAGAGCCAGAAGTTGCATTGAAAATTCATCTGCCAAAGGGCAGTTATGGCGTTTTGTTGTTATCAAGATGCATAGGACCTCTTCCACTAAAATGCCACATCTTGAGTTGTCGTCCAGCCGTCGTAGAGTAACGTGCGTAACTAACGATCATAGTTTGAGATGTATCGGTCTTCATATTGACAAATTCAGAAATACTAATATGTGCCTAGTCAGCCCGGGAACAGTTTTTGCAATTCCTGGAAAACGTAGTTTTTTGAGTAGTGGCACTTTTGTAGCAAGGGTGCGATATTTCAAGAAATAAATACACAGTAGACAATAAGTCAGTTTTAAATTTGTAATGAACAACAATTCTACTTACCAGGGAAGAACTCTACTTAAGTAATAATGAAAAAAGTTTTAAATGGAAATATTCAAAAGAGCATACCGCGACATGTGTTTGACCCAAAGATTAAGTGTCCTCGTCCCCTCGTTTTCGAGATAAGGGTTCTTAAAGTCGGCCGAAAAAGCGCCAAATTTGAAGACTTGGCAAGAAATTGAAGCTACCTCCTGATTTCCCCGTTTGCCGCTTGCTAGGCATTG
Source organism: Uloborus plumipes (assembly GCA_038373865.1). Classification (NCBI taxonomy): domain Eukaryota; kingdom Metazoa; phylum Arthropoda; class Arachnida; order Araneae; family Uloboridae; genus Uloborus; species Uloborus plumipes. Next base: position 2,337 of record JAXGGA010021243.1, on the reverse strand, counting down.
CATCATTTCTATGTTTGGTCATTTGCAAAGAAAGTAAAAGATGTTTTACGTTAACCCTTTACTTGTATGAGCTAAAATAAAGAATGATTCTCAATACTTTCTCCAGAGGAGCGAAAACTTTACAACGAAGTTAAAGTTTTATCTTTTTACGCATGATAACAATACATTTTAGAATTTTAGTTATTTTAAGTTTTTTTTTACTGAACTAAGTTATACGGGTAATTTTCACCATATGCTTACATTTCAGAATTTTTAAGTAATTTTTTTGACTTGCTATTTTCTTTTAGAAATACAAACAGATGTTTAGTCACATATTTTAGGTGTGTGAAAAAGTAATTGGTTGTACACGTTAATGCGTAATTAAGTATTCAAATGTTGTTGTAAAACTTTAAGTTGCAAGGAAAATTGTCGTCCGTTACTATACAAAATCAAAAAAAAAAAAAAATCGCACTTTTATACTATATCATAGCGCCTAGAACCAACTTAATTTGAAATTACTTTTGTCCCTGAAGCTTAAAACGGTGTTTATGATTATTAGAATATTGATAAAAGAGTATATGGTAACGGACTTGACATTTGGTAACGGATTTTACCAGTAACGGACATGACATTTCAACCAAAATGTTCAAATTATGGCTAGGTTGTCAAATTTAAAAATTGAACAGCAATATGCATTTTCTTAGAGTTGTATAATAGACAATATTTAGGGGTTAAAGTTGAGAAAAAGTAAAAATTAATACTAAAATCTTTGGTAACAGACTTGACAAAGAATAAAAATACGCACCTGGAAGAAATCTTGTGCGAAACGCCACAGCAATACTTCTCGACTCAGGAAAACAAAATGGTACGAAATAGTTAAGTCACTAGTTTGTTAAGTTAACTGACTACGTGTTACTATCTTTTGACAGCAATAAATACCTTTTTCAGCTAAAATAATCTTAGGGTAACGGACTTAACAAGAATTGCCGGACAACATATATTCATACATTCCTTAGTGAAAAAAAAATTACTATTGTCAATATTTATTACGAATATCATACACTAATAGTCAATATATATAAATCTGTGGTTATTTGCCAGAAGTTGATAAATCAAATTTGACAATTTTCTAATTTACCGATCATGATATGTGTTTAGTGTTGTATTTTTCTATGCCAGAATTTGATATGTCTAAAAAAATCATTTCAAGTTTGGTAGTTCATGGTTTTCTCGGTAAACTTTTTTTTTAGACATATCAAATTCTGGGATAGAAAAATACAACACTAAACACATATCATGATCGGTAAATTAGAAAATTGTCAAATTTGATACATCAACTTTTGGCAAATAACCACAGAAATAATTCGTTGTATATACATTTTTATACAATTAAGTATATGAAAAAAATAGTTGAACTTGCGAAAATTGGAAATGGACAAGGGTCATTTTCAAACTTTGCTTACATTTGCTGTCCGGAGGTTAAAAAGACGATTTTGAAGCATAACTTATATTTTAAATTCAATACGAACAATTATTTTCTGCGAGAAATACCCCCAAAAAAATTCTATAACTCAAAAAATTGTTGAAATTTCATTATTTATTTTTATATAATTAAGTCTTTAAAAATGAGAATAAAGGCAAAAACTATTTTTTTATGTATTTAATTGATGAAAAAGTGTGTACAACAAATTATTTTTATATATTGACTATTAGTGCATGATATTCATAATAAATATTGACAATAGTAATTTTTTTTCATTGAGAAATGTATGAATATATTTTGTTCGGCAGTTCTTGTCAAGTCCGTTACCCTAAGATTATTTTAGCTAAAAAAGGTATTTATTGCAGTCAAAAGATGGTAACACGTATTCAGTTAACTTAACAAACTAGTTACGTAACTATTTCATACCATTTTGTTTTCCTGAGTCGAAAAGTATTGTTGTGGCGTTTCGCACAAGATTTCTTCCAGGAGCGTACTTTTATTCTTTGTCAAGTCTGTTACCAAAGATTTTAGTATTAATTTTTACTTTTTCTCAACTTTTACAACAAAATATTGTTTATTATACAACTCTAAGAAAATGCATATTTTTGTTCAATTTGTAAATTCGACAACCTAGCCATAATTTGACATTTTGGTTTAAATGTCAAGTCCGTTACTGGTCAAATCCGTTACTAAATGTCAAGTCCGTTAAAATACAGTTTTTGATCAATATTTTAATAATCACAAATATCGTTTTGAGCTACAGGGATGCAAATAATTTCGAATGAAGTTGGTTGTTGGCGCTATGATATAGTTTAAGAGTGAGATTTCATATTGCTTTTGTAGGGTAAGAGACGACAATATTCCTTGCAACTTAA
>JAXGGA010021242.1:0-16922 GCA_038373865.1 Uloborus plumipes | reverse complement strand
AGCTTGCTTAAAATTACAAATTACATATGAATACACATACATTTTTCGCTACATGTTTTAAGTTACTATTACTGAGAAATTCTAAAAATAGTTACACTATCAAATAAAAATAGATACTTTCGAATATGGGAGTGATTTTATATCAAATAAGACCGTCAAAATACATAAAAAAAAAATTTTTTTTTAATTCTTTTTTTCAATCTCCAGACAAAGAAGTTTCTTCGATGAAAAGTAGATTAGCGAGGGGAAAAATAGAGGAAGAAAACTTTAAGGAAGCAAAATGAAATGAAACATTTTACTTCGGAGCTTTTTAAGAGCTTTTAGTTAGCAGGAAGAAAATTTTGAAAATAGAAGCACCAAGCTCTAAATTGAATCACAGGCTTCGGCCTCGATTTAGAAAATTGTCGAATCTACTTTTTCTGCTAAGGTCTCACGAAGGAGGCAGCGAGGAAAGAGTGTGGTTTGTTTCCAAAACACATGGACGATTAATATGAGAATGCAATATTTATACAGTATCTTAGACTGCAACGATTATGCAAATTCCCCGAAAGTATTCTATAGCAAAAAGCTTTTATGAACAAGAGCATGGTTAAGAAAAAAAAACCTTTTTAAAAATGTTTTTAAAGGTTGCAATGATTGAACGGGAAGCAAGGAATAGATCAAAAAGTAGTATGAGTTGAAAAGATCACCAAACCGCAGCAAGGTCTGTGATTGTTTCTAAGTTCAATGCGTACGTTATAATTATTTTTCTCTATGAATCAATTGCTACGTAAATGTTCGCACTGTTTTAAAGGGAACGTGTATTGGGCCATTCCATAGTGACTAACGTAACATTTCAAGAGCTGATTTTGTAACTGTTTTTTCTTTACTTGTAATTTGAAGAGAATAAAAATATATTTTTTCGTATGCTTGGTGGATTCACAGTGTACAATGGTAACTATGTAGCCATTTTTGCTAAGAATTTAAAACAAAATTAATGACCGTAGATATGTGTTTCCAACCAAGAATAGCCAGCGTGGACTAACGTAACATTTTTGCAACCCTGAAAATGAATGTTCATGTTGTGAGGCAAAAATTTCTCAAAGTTAAGCAAGTGTTAAAAATTTAATGATATACAGGGTGAGTTTGATCGAATCTGCCATACGAAAAGGGGTGATAGAAGAGCCCAAGTGGAGTATAGAACCACCCATTATCGGTGTCAATTCTTAACCGTAACCGAGTAATATTATATTTAAGAAAAATTCGCAAAAACACAAAATTTTGAAAAAAATACCAATTTCTGAACTTCCTGTCGGACCTACATACAAAATAAGTACATATTTGGAAAGAGCAGACAAAATCCTTTAAAATGACACTTATTTCATCAAGATAGTCGCACTTCACAGTGAGTTACAAGCTTTCAAACACTGAAAACACTCAAAAATGAAATTTCATCAAACTTTTCAGTCAAAAATTTCAGAAACAACCGTATGAGCTATAACCGGTCAAATGCACCAAAAACTTTCCCATTTCACTAGCTTTCAGATGATACAACAGAAAATCATATTGGGCTTCAAGTTCAGCAGATATTCTGGCTTTTGTTTGAAACAGTATGAAAATCGCCCTTTGTCAGAATATGGAAACCAGCAAAAAGTCAGACTTTTATGTTCTAAATTTTCTATTTCATGTAAGTGTACTGGTTTATTTATTCAAGAAAAGGAAAATTTTATAACTAAATATTAAATTGTAACACTTTATTAAGTTAATAATCACAACAGAAGATAACAACACGTAGAAACAAAGGAAGCATTACTTTAACGCGCTTTTCACAAAGAAAAATTCAAAATTAAATGAGTTACACTAACATCTATGAGTACATTTACATGTAAACAATCCTCAAAATTTCCCAGAGCTACTGAAATTATCATCCCCCACACCGGATAGATGCCCTTGGCCTTTTAAGAGCAAAAACTACCGTCGCTCTCAATGAAATTTCATTTCTCACTTTTGCTACTGCTCCATCAAGCCAAATGCGCAAGTCCTGCAAACTGGTTGCATCCTGAGCAGTAAACTGCTTGTTTCAAGAATCTCCCAAACAAAGAAGTTCACTGGCGTCAGGTCTGGTGATCTAGGTGGCCAAGGAATAGGACCCAAATGACAGGATGAATGGACTCAATGAAATGAAATTTCATAGAGAGCGACGGTAGTTCTCGCTCTTAAAAGGCCAAGGGCATCTATCCGGTGTGTGGGGAGATGATAATTCCAGTAGCTCTGGGAAATTTTGAGGATTGCTTTACATGTAAATGTACTCATAGATGTTAGTGTAACTCATTTAATTTTGAATTTTTTTTCTTTGTGAAAAGCGCGTTAAAGTAATGCTTCCTTTGTTTCTACGTGTTGTTATCTTCTGTTGTGATTATTAACTTAATAAAGTGTTACAATTTAATATTTAGTTATAAAATTTTCCTTTTCTTGAATAAATAAACCAGTACACTTACATGAAATAGAAAATTTAGAACATAAAAGTCTGAATTTTTGCTGGTTTCCATATTCTGACAAAGGGCAATTTTCATATTGTTTCAAACAAAAGTCAGAATATCTGCTGAACTTGAAGCCCAATATGATTTTCTGTTGTATTATCTGAAAGGTAGTGAAATGGGAAAGTTTTTGGTGCATTTGACCGGTTGTAGCTCATACGGTTGTTTCTGAAATTTTTGACTGAAAAGTTTGATGAAATTTCATTTTTGAGTGTTTCTAGTGTTTGAAAGCTAGTAACTCACTGTGAAGTGCGACTATCTTGATGAAAAAAGTGTTATTTTAAAGGATTTTGTCTGATCTTTCCAAATATGTACTTATTTTGTATGTAGGTCCGACAGGAAGTTCAGAAATTGTTTTTTTTTTTCAAAATTTTGTTTTTTTGCGAATTTTTCTTAAATATAATATTACTCGGTTACGGTTAAGAATTGACACCGCAAATCGGTGGTTCTATACTCCACTTGGGCTCTTCTATCACCCCTTTTCGTATGGCAGATTCGATCAAACTCACCCTGTATTAGAAAAATGTGTAAAGTTGGCTTTTAAAAACATAAAACACATTTATTAAATCTTAATTTCTTTTAGTCTTTAGTGTCACTTTTATTCAAGATGGAGTGTGACTAACGTAACGTGACTAAAGTAACCATCGAATAACAGGCAGTAAACACACTACAAACTATTGATTATGGCTAATCTCAGTGATAATTACAATACTTCATTTTTTTTTTTTAACTTCTTATGTTGTGTGATTTTCATTTATTCATTTATTTTTTGATACTTTTTTCACTTGGGTATTTTTTTTTCTTTGGTTGAGATGGACATTTTTATGGAATGGCCCTATTGCCTTTTCAAAGCTGCCCCGCAAAGAATATGCACACATCCAAATTAAATCAATCGATTTGAAAACTTTTTAAAATTTCTAATTATCAAACACGGCTTCTGTGTTCAATAAACTACGCCTCAAATGTAATCCCTGTCTAAAAAGCATCACTTCGAAGAATGAATCAATTTACTTATTTATTTTGAAGGAAAACGAATGATAGATAAAGATAAAAGGAAAATAAAATGCTCGAAATTAATTTGCCAGATTCGGGGGAACCTTTCAAAGAGTGTAAACAAAAACAAACGCCGAAAATATTTTTTGGCGGAAGCATTTAAAAGTACGTGTCCCGTCCAGTAATACATAAGACAGGAAAATAAAATGGCGTCTGTCAAATTTAATTTTGAACCGCAGTTTGTTGAAATCAGGATAAAAGTTTTTTTTTTTTTTTTTTTTTTCAGATCAAGAAAGATTTGATTGAAAACTATTACTTTAGGGGGGAAAAATGTCTAAAGCATAAAGAAATCTTGTAAAAGGAAGCGGAAATGTTGAAAGCTTCCAATTAAAAGTCACTGCTTGATTCAAATTAAAAGAACATATGTACGAAAAATGCTGATTCAAATTTTAATCATTCTTGTTGGAGGAAAAATAAAATTGCAAGCATATACCACAGTATACTGTCTGATCTTCTTAGATGAAACCGTTCGCGCATTTACGCATGAGTCAGGTCTTTTCTGATTTTACTAAAATAGGGTTGTTAGGTAAGATAATAATAAGGGGAAGAATAATGAAAAGCATTTTGAGCCGTATCAAACAACGTGAAACGATACTAATTTCAAATACATAGTTTAGTTGAATCTATCAAAAGGATATAGCAAATGCAAGTTTTAAGTTGAAAACATCGGAAAGTTATCATCCACAACCTATCTACCCTTTTTAACCCATTTATGCCCAAGTTTTTTTTAGCATTTTTTTTTTCAATTTTTATCTGCTTAAAACTCGTACTTGGAATGGTTTACATACATTTTATGCTTAAAATAGTTCGCCGTTGCCATATTCATTAAGTTATTTAGCTCATGTTTATGGGATATTTTGCAGATATGTGAGCAAAATACGACCATACTTGACTTTACTTGTGCAAAGTAACATTACAGAAGGCATCTGTGATCCATTTTAAGCACATCATTTTAAAATAGTTTCATTGAATGAAAAATAAGTTCGCGAAAAAAAAAACTTACTTTCTGTGGCTACCCATGCTGGATCGTTGCTTGACTGATTTGTCTGAAAATAGCTGTCAAATAAACTCTGAACAACTCAACTTTAGAGCAAAACATTCTGGATTTGGTCTTTCAATAAGATAATAAACATTTGGTAATTTTTGGGAGAAAATCTGAGAGGTCATGAATCACCCCATAGTGCTAGGCGTGACAGTTTCTCAGTTCCTTGCTCTTAATAATCTCTCGCTTATGGTCTCCAAAAATCAACAGGATTGGGACAAGAAGCTTCCTCTGTTCCTGCTGGCCTACCGCAGTACTGTCCAGGAGACCACCGGATATTCCGAGAGCTTCGGCTACCTTGTGTTCTCGTCTGCGGTCTCCCTCCAGATGCGCCTTCATCGCTTGAAGAATACGTCCAGGATCTCCAGGCCCGGTTGGAAGACGTTCATCACTTCGCACGGGAGCGAATCAACATCGCGACGGAGAAATTGAAGACCCGACACGACACAAGGTCCACTGGCCATGACTTTCAAGAAGGTGACGAGGTATGGATGGACCCTACACAGTCCTCCACCGGCTGAACGATGTCGTAGTGAGGATCCAGAAGTCATCACATTCAAAACCTAGGGTTGTACATTATGATCGGCTAGCCCCATACTATAGCCATAGTTCGTAAAATAAATCTTCAGCTACCATGGTAATTTGTTTGTAAATTTTGTAAATAACTTTTGCCTTTAATTGTTTGTAATATTACTTTATCAATGTTATTAGTTCTTTCATGTTCTCATTGTTATTGTTTATCATGTTTACGATTGTTTATCATGTATGTAATGTGTGCATCTGTAAATTTTCTCTTGCTTCCTTTCTGGGGATTGTACTGCCCGGGACGTGCAGTCCTTGGGAAGGGGGCAATGTTACAAATCTTGTTAATAGATGTTGTTTTTCCTGCCTTGCATCATTTTCACTAGTTTTGGTTTTATCTGGCAACATGTTGCAAAAGTATCTGAAGATATCACTTCTACCATTGGTATACCGGCCCCGTAACATTTTGTAGTTTTTACACTTACCCTAACTTTAACAAGCATGAAGACATTTTCGCTCGGAGTGGTTTTTCTTTTTATTTCTAGAGTTTTCTTGAATGGATTATTTAAGTTATGAATGAACAGAATACTCCGGATTTTGCTAGAACGTTGTCAAAATTTCCTTCCGAGTATAAATAGCTGTCCGACTGCCTCGAACACAGTTAGTGAGTTCTTCTCAGATTAGATTTCTGAGAGGCTCGTTTTTATTTGTTTTGGCGAATGTTTGTTTTGCTTTTATAATTTCTTAATTACTGTTCACGTTAGATAGGTGGTGCTGAGTTACTGTTGAGAGTACGGTGTACTGTTTGCTACCTAATTGCTGGATGTTTAGCAATTGTTTCCTGCTCCTATTGTAAATAAGTGTACATACTTGTAAATAAATTTATAGTTACTTTCTCAAGATTGGAATGCTTATTTAAGAAAGTTGAAGGTGCTACGGACTCGTCACAGCATACTAAAATCAATTACAAGTATATTCATTGTTAACAAGCAGAAACTGGCAACAGATAAACATTTTAAATCATTGAATTTTCTTTTCCAGTAGGTCAACAATGACATAGGGTTCAGATCCTGTAGAAGTTATAATTTGTCGTTATAAAAATGTTATAATTCGAGTTCTATTTTACATGGAAGTTCCAAACACAACTTATTAGATGCAGATTTTTTTTTCTTTCTTTTGGTACTATTGTTCAAAACTTTCCAGTATGTTTTTACTTCAAAAATAGCTAAAAACATTTTGACAGATTTTAATTAATATCTTTGTTAATTAATGTCATAGGAAGACGCGACCTAGCTAAGAACACTCTCAATCGCTTCACCTTTCAGACAAAAGTTTTTTTTTTTTTCAAAATCGGTTCATCCGTTTAGGCTGTACGGTGCCACAGACAAATACACAGATCGATAGATACACAGACCAGTGGTCGGAAGTAGCGCGTTACAAGTAGCGAAACTGCTGTAGTAGCTACATTTTTTAGTAGTTTGTAGTGTAGCGCACTACTTTTTTAAAAAAATTGAGTAGTGCGTAGCGCGATACAATAAAATAGTAGTTTGTAGCGATTTCTGGAAACTACTTTTAAATTAAAAAAATAAATAAACAAATGAAAAGAGTTTTTTTTAAGAGAACGAAGTTAAAAAAAACAAGGTTTAATTGATTGTGACTGGTGCAAATCTTGCACGAGTATAGCAGCGGACGCTATGAGAAATAAGAGCCATAAAAATATGAGCTGATCTTAGATACACTATTTTGACGAAATACATTTTATCTGTTTGATGTCTTTGGTTTATTTAGCATCATAATATTTATATTCCTTCAAATAATTTTCATGTTCCTAAATATTCCCTGGCAAGAAATTGAAAAAAAAAATGAAGGTTGAATTCTTTCAATCTTCAACTTTTGAATCCTTTCTTGAGGCGAATATTCGTAAAAATTGTAAAAAAAAAAAATCTAAAAAGGACAATTTTTAGCAAGAAAAAAACAAAAAGGAACAGTAACCAATAAATTCAAAGACAATTCCTAGCTCTATTCCATATTCAAATGAGTTAATTTATTAATGTAAATGTAAACCACTTTTCGAATATTTTTGGTCAATCCTCAAACCGTGTATGCTTTTTATTTATTTTTTTTCTTGCGAAGTAGCGACTACAATTCAAAAGTAGTTTGTAGTTGCTACATTTAAAAAAAAGTAGTTGTAGTTGCAGTTAACTACATTTACAACAAAGCAGTTGTAGTTGTAGTTCGCTACAAAAAATGTAGTTTTTACAACCACTGACACGTCAAACTTATAACTCCCTTGTTGCGTCAGGGGTTAAAAAGAACTAAAAAAACATTCGAAAAATGATGTAGATTTAGGTAACAAAAGTTTTTCTTTTAAAAAAAAATCAAGTATGTTTTATGATTCTTTTCCTTATGGAGAAATGTCATGACAGACATCCCACTTCCGGGATAATCCAGTTTCGAATTCTCAATCGAACTCTTCGAGAGAGTGTTCGAATAAATAATTCATACGAATGCGCCTTCTCTTTTCCATTAAGGCCTGAACAGCCCCACTTAGGCGTAATGCATCTCGCGTGGCCCACTAATAGAAACCGGGAAATATTGCTTCCCGTTGAAAAGCTAATGTTACCTCAGCATGGCATTCGGCGCCATCTTAATTCGGCGGGAACTTTCGGCGATAATTAGCGACGTCCGAGCCTTAATCGAATCAAAGACGCGCGTTCGAATTTGATTTTGAGCGTTGTTTCGGTGGATTAGGAATATTGTTACATCGGATTATGTTCTTTTGAGGGATAGGGAATGCATTTATAAAAGCACGAACATGATTGGAATGACATTTTATATTAGGTGAAATTGATACTGCGTGACGTTCTGGCGTCTGTGATTGGTTGATTCGGACGGGGACGACGGATGAGAGGTCACGGGAAGTCACTGAGACTCCCAAAATTTCCTTCTTCTGTAATGTCCTAAGAAAAAACGGCGGCACAGTAAACTCTCGATTGTCAGTGGAAAAGTGTGGCACACTGTTAAAACTGAAGGTTGCTATCGGCGCCTTTAAGGGTGAAAAAGTTGTAACATCAGCGGCACCCCCTGAAGGGTGCCACTTGGCTCCCTTGGCACCTTTGAAGGTGCCATTTGGCTCTATGGGTGCCCTATGGCACCCTAATGTGCCACTTCAAAGGTGTCAAAGGAACCAAGTGGCAACCTTCAGGGGTGCCACTTGGCTCCCTTGGCACCTTTGAAGGTGCCATTTGGCTCTATGGGTGCCACTTGGCTCCCTTGGCACCTTTGAAGGTGCCATTTGGCTCTATGGGTGCCCTATGGCACCCTAATGTGCCACTTCAAAGGTGTCAAGGGAGCCAAGTGGCAACCTTCAGGGGTGCCACTTGGCTCCCTTGGCACCTTTGAAGGTGCCATTTGGCTCTATGGGTGCCCTATGGCACCCTAAAGTGCCACTTCAAAGGTGTCAAGGGAGCCAAGTGGCAACCTTCAGGGGTGCCACTTGGCTCCCTTGGCACCTTTGAAGGTGCCATTTGGCTCTATGGGTGCCCTATGGCACCCTAAAGTGCCACTTCAAAGGTGTCAAGGGAGCCAAGTGGCAACCTTCAGGGGGTGCCGCTGATGTTACAAAAAAGGTGCCGATTGCAACCTTCAGTTTTAACAGTGGCACGGTAACAGCGGATAAGCTAATTTGGTGGATAATCCACAAAATAGGTAAATAGAGAAACTAGTCTATGCAGGAGCTAAAAAAAATCAAAAATACTCTCACACGTTTAACCTATAGTTAAAAACTATACAGGGTATTTAAAAAAAATATATTTATAAGTCTGAAAAAAGGATCATCGCAAAACGCAAACGGATAGCACCTGTACGTTAACCGAGAGTGGTTTAAGGGGGCAGTCAAAAGGGTCGTTCGTCTGTTCTGAACAACAACGAACAACAAACAATACATCAAGAATCAGAAATGTAGTTTGTTTTTACAGTCATCAGTTTTAAGAGTGTTGGAATTGACGAGGTTTGACTGTTTTTCTATGCTTAACTATTAAATTAATATATCTCTAACAGAAATTTTTATTCTATGACTAAAGGCTCGCTGTTTTTCCTTCTTCCTTTTTCAATGCATTTATAATATTAGGACGTAGTTTCTTCTTTTTTTTTTCATTCGACGTGACAGAAAAAAACAAGATGCCTTAATGACACAAACATGTTTCCCCCTAGAAAAAAAACAAATCTTTAATATACAGCAGACAGCAAACATGTACGTCTGAACAGTAATTTCCTCTAACAAACAAACAAGCAGCTCCTTCATTGTTGACGGTACAAGTTGAAAATAAAATTCTCTCTTTCTTCACAAAGAAAGAAAAAAAAAAAAAAAAACAAGTCTGAAGCGTAAAAACATTGAAGCAAATTTTGAAAGAGGGAGGGTGCTGCCACACGATGAAAAATTTCAATTTCTATTGGGGGAAAATAAGGCGGCGATGCGTGAAGCAGTTGCTATAGCAACAGGAGTAAACAATTCCAGAAAAGATGCCAAGAATGCTTAGCTTGAATAAGGAAGATGCCTTAGCAAGAACACAAAAAAAAACGAGTTTCGCTCTTCTTAATAAACTCTTTGAAAGTTATAGTGAAAAAATACAGAGGGGAGAAAAAAGGCTTTATTCATGGTGTTTCGAAAGTTATCTTTTTTTTCCCCCGTTCGCACTCTTGGGAGTGAAATTAATGGTTCATTATTCACGATAGCGTTAGTTTTGTGTGATGTGTAAAAAGAAGTCTGAAGGCTTTGTCACTATCTTGATATTAGATGCTTTAATATTTACAGGATCAATAAATGTCTCTAAATAGGGTAAAAAGCTTAAAACAAAAGGCTATTTGTAGTCAATTATTTTATTCGTTTGATTGCTGAAATTTACTCCTTTGTCAACGTTTCAGTGGCACCTAAATTTCAGTCAAGAAATTTCAAGAAAAAGTGACCCATCTATTGGTATCTTCCGTTTTGATTTTTAAAGCATTGATTGGAGTATATCAGGGAAATTTATTTATTCGTATTTTATGTGTGTAAATTTAAGTAGAATTGATTTTTAGCACTAGTTTTCAGTTATTTATAATGTACGTGAACTCCTTGACTTAATTTGCCCATAAATTTCAGGCATTAAGCTGTGCGTAAAAATTGGCTTAATAGGCATCACCAATTTTAATCATTAAAGTTCTTTTTCATATTTTAACGTATCTAATGTCCAGTGGTATTGTTTTTAGTAGTAATTTTCAGTAATTAATAAAATGAATGTATACGAGTCTGGGACTTATTTGCCCACAAATCTCAGCTAAACTCGTTAACCTATTGGTGACATTTTTGCGTACTCTAAAGGTACCAATTTTAAATCATTAAAGCTCCTTTTCATGTTTTAACGTAGATAATGCTCAGTGGTATTACTTTTTAGAATTAATCATTAGTAATTAATAAAATTAATGTATACGAGTTTGGGACTCAGTTGCATATAATTGTCAGTCCGTAAGTTGTGCCGAAATTGGCTAACTTAAAAATCGAACTTTGAGTCATTACAGCTCTTTTTCATTTTTTAACGTAGCTAATGTTCAGTGGCATTAATTTTTAGTACTAATTATCAGTAATAAATAAAAAATAATGTGCGAGTCTGAGATTCAGTTGCACGTGAATTTCAGTCAGGAAGCTGTGCAAAAATTGATCTTCTTATAATCTAAACTCATGTTTCTTAAAATTGCAACACCATGAAGGAATCGTCATAATTGAATGAAATTTAATACACAGCTGAGTGATAGTGGTACAAATAAATGATTAAACTTAGAAAGTCAACAAACATTAAAAAAATATTGAAATTATTATTTTGTGTAGCTACCACGCACTACAGAAGTGTTGCTATGCGACGTGACATGGAGTCAAACAAATTTTGAATGTCTGCCTGATCAAGTGCATTCCATACTGTTTGCATGCGTACCCAAAGCAGGCCTGTCATTTGGGGGGGGGGGCAGGGGGAGGTCAATTGCCCCCCCCCCTGGCTTTGAGAAATCAATGCATTTACATATAAGTGGGCGCGGTTTTAATGTTTTTCGATGAAATTGCATTGTGTTTGGACACTTTGCCCCCCCCCTGGAAAACCTTGAAATGACGTCCCTGACCCAAAGTTCGTCTGTAGGAGCAAAAGGACGAGGATCACGAACGAGACGCCGACCAATGAAATCCCAGACATGTTCAATCAGCGACACATCCGGGGAATACGCTGACCAGGGAAGAAGCTGCACCTGCTGCGATGCAAGGAAGGATTGAACAGTCCTAGCGACATGAGGGCGTGCATTATTCTGTTGAAATACAGCGCCAGGCAAGCCTTGAAGGAAGGGGGCAGCTTGGGGCTGTAGAATAGGGTGGGGCGAAAAATAAAAAGTGTTTCAGATCAACTTCTAATAGTTGCCAAAAGTTGTCTTTGGTGATAGTTAGCTTTTGTGCAAAATTTGAGAAAAATCGGTTCATATCTTCAGGGGGCGCTGCGATCGCAACGTTTTACCATAGCTTTGTTATGGATTTTATGGTTAAAATATCAAAAAGAATGCCTTTAGCTATGTTTTTGCGTTTTTTTACTCAAAAGATGTTTTCATGCATTAAAAGCATATGAAATGACTCACAAACATTATTTTATATGATATATTTATATTTAAAAAACATTACTTTTTTCCACGTTTTTGTTTCTTTTTAAATGCTTGAAATATAAATATATCAAATAAAATATTTTTTGTGAGTTATTTCATATGGTTTGAATGCATGAATATATCTTATGAGTAAAAAAGTGCAATGAGATTAGCTAACGGTATTGTTTTTTATATTTTAACCATAAAATCCCGATAAAAGTTAGGATAAACCTTTGCGACCGCAGCGCCCCCTGAAGATATTAACCGATTTTTCTCAAATTTTGCACAAAAGCTAACTATCACCAAACACAACTTTTGGCAACTATTAGAAGTTGATCTGAAAAACTTTTTATTTTTCACCTCACCCTACTGTAGAACTTCACTGATGTACCGGTTGCTGTTCAGGTAACCCACAATTCGTAGCAATTGAGATTGTCCGTGATATGATATGGCACTCCAGGTGTTCGACCACTGTGACGTTCGATAATGCACTCAGGGAGGTTGCGTTCACCGGTGTAGCGTCGGACGCGAATGCGGTCACCATGGTGCTGCAAATTTATGCGGGATTCGTCAGAAAACACAACATACTGCCAATCAGCAAGCCAGTCTTTATGCTGATTGGCCCATTGTAGCCGCAGGCGGCGATGGTTTAGCGTGAGCGGGATCCTGCATAAAAGAGTCCTTACGCGCAGTCCACGCTGAAGCAGACGTCTACGAATTGATGAAGCACTCAGTGAAACACCTGTAGCTGTTGACCACTGTGCTGGCAGTTGTCTGAAAGCTGTACGGTCCGTCAGTACCATGCGAATCAGGTGTCTATCATCGCGCGCTGACGTCACATTTGGGGGTCTGCTTCCGGATTTTCGAGTTGTCCGACACTCGTCCGTCCACTGCTTCCAAACACGCATCACTGTGCTGCTGTTACGCTGCACACGAGCGGCTACTTCACGATAAGACAATCCAGCTTCACGAAGGCCGATGATCCTCCCCTGTTCAAACTCTGTAAGTAGTTGAAACCTCCCTCTTTTTCGTCGAAGAGGCATAAGCAACGAATGAGCTAACATTTATCAGAAGTAGATAACCACCTATAAACATACACGCCTTGCTGCAGTCGTCTATTTATTCGGATAAATGCTAGGTGCGGCTTTCATGGACGCACAGTAATCTCAATTTCTAATTGATGATGATTCATTTTCACTCTTGCGTAACATGACAACAGAAAAAAAACTCTTTCTGTTGGATTTACAGGGAATGTCTCATTTACATGTTGATTCGGAGAAGACAGGAGAAACTTTCAAGCGACTAGATTTTACAGTAAATTCTCACTTATACGCCGGCCCAAGGGACCAACAGAAAAAGGCGCATAACTGAGGGAGACGCATAAGCGAACAAGCTTATTGAAAGGTCTAAAACGCAACATAAGCTCTAATGAGAGCATGAATAAGAATGTTTGTATAGAAAAGGGACATATTACTGCGGTTTGGCATTTGGCAATTACTGTAACTTAACTACAATGATAAAGAGAAAACAAAAATTGCAGCGTACCTAATCACACATTGTTCCCTTTAAAACGATACACAATAGGTAATTGTATCTCTCCGAATTCTAGTTCATACGGAAAACAGGCCTTCCGTGAGCAACAAAGGTGAAAGATTAAAGAAGAAAGTGAAGAAATATGCTTATTTTTTAAAGAAAAGAAAATAAATTTTCAATATTTTACAAAAAAAATCGGTGCATAAGTGAAATAGTTATCTTTAGAGCGACGCATAAACGAATGATATTGTCATTATTATGCTATAGAATGTGCTGGGACCATTGCAAACCGTAAGTGAAAAAGGTGCATAAAGGAGGCGGAGTGAGAGTTCACTGTAGTTAATGTATCATAAGTAACTACACAGAATGTGACGAAAGTACGAAACTGGAAACTAATAAATGATTTCAATCTATATCTCCTTTTTGGGCTTTGCAGCATAGTTGGACGAGAGGCCAGGTTTGCCTTGTCACTAACTAGGGCCGTGGTGGCCCGATCGGTAAGGCATCGGACTCGTGTCCGGAGGGACCCGGGTTCGATCCCAGCCGATCAAAGATCCACCGTCTTGATTAATGGTGACTGGGAGGCGTTAAAAATGTCGTGGTCACAAAGTCCTCCAAGTGAAACGATACCTCTGGGGGTGCTAGGGCCTATGGTTTGCTCGACCCAAGGTTCTGGTTCAAAATTAAGAACAGAGCGCTCTTCAGGGCCCTATCCCGGTTAAACCACTAAGCTGGTAGGTACGGGGGACCCTGGAGGGTGAAATGAAATGAGATGAAATGAAATGTCACTAACTAGGAGCCCGGTTCTTTGTAGGGGCCGGTTCTGAGGCGGAGTAGTTTTAGTTTTATAAGTTTCAAGAGGGAAGGGAGTCCAGTGACCAATTTTACAAGGGGCTTGATTTGGCTCTGGGGGGGCCTGCTCTACAGACTACTGTGACCCCCCCTAGCATACAGTGATGATGATAATCTGATTGTCAAACCAGTGGGTTACATAGGGGTTGGCAGGAGCGACTCTTGCCACGGGTGCAGCAGCTAGGAGGGGGGAGGCAGTATTTTGACCAATTAAAAGAAAATAAACTCTTAAGAGTGAGAGCTGGAATGTTAAATGAAACATCCAGTGAGAAGGACGATTGGACATCGTAAAAAAACATTTTGAAAGGAAAAAAAAGTTATAGTATAAGTAGAAATCTAAAAATTACATTTCGCACACTCCAAGGCCCCCGCCCCCGTACCTACCACAACTCGTGGTTTAACCGGGATAGGGCCCTGAAGAGCGCTCTGTTCTTTTTGAACCAGAACTAAGGGTCGAGCAAGCCCTTGGCCCACAGCACCCCCAGAGGTATCGTTTCACCTGGAGGACTTTGTGACCACGACATTTTTAACGTCCCCCAGCCAACATTAATCAAGATGGTGGATCTTCGATCAGCTGGGATCAAAGCCGGGTCCCTCCGGTCGCGAGTCCAACGCCTCACCGATCAGGCTACCACGGTCCCTAATGTAACAAGAAGTTCTGTCAAGAACTAAACGAGCCTACTTTCCCGTACATCGACATCGGCAATCTAGCATCTAATCAATATTCTCTTGAATATCTGAAACTGAAAATTATGTCAAACATACCTTTATAACACTTAAAGCTGATTTCTAAAAGCAAAATATACCCCTCTCATCAGATGATCAGGACACGTAAAAAGTAAATAAACGAGTAAAAGTTTTGTCGCACCTTTTAAAGAATGTAACTGCTATAGTTCTTCCGCAGAAAAATTTCTCAATCGTTTTCAAATGAAAAAAAAAAAATAAAATAAAATATAAGTACAAAGAACATCAAAACACATTTTATCGAAGAAAGAAAAAAAACCTCGTTCGTTAATAAAATATCTCGAATTTTATTTTTAATCCGTTGCCAGTTGTTAAATTTAAGTAAAGAATAAAATGCTCTCGTGAATGAACAATTTTTGTAATAAAAAAAAATATCGTCTGCCAAAAAAATAAAAAAATAAATAAATAAAAATAATAATAATAAATTAAACAAAAAAATGAATAAATAAACAAAAAATCGTCTGCCCAGTCAGTTATTTTTTTCTGAGCCTGCATTTCCGCCATGTTTGCGGAGTCGGAGTCGGAGTCGGAATCAGAGTCCTCACAGAAGATTTTTCAGAAAAGTACTTGACATACATTTTTTATCAAAACTGTTTTCTTACAAAGTTAGTTTGAAGGAAATCCGCCTTTAAGTTTAGAATCAACATTCATTTTAAATTTCCCAGTAGGCGCTCATGTTAAAAAATTTTCTGAACGGTTCATCATTGAACGAAAAATGGTTCAAATTGAAAAGTGAAATATGGGAACGAGTCTCTCCGAGATCTTTCGAACAAAAAAAGTTTATTCAATTTAGACGGTTCACTTAAAAGTTATTAGGTGGAGAAAGGTTGCTTGAACGGTTCAATGTTGAACGAAAAAATGTTCAAATTGAAAATTTAAATACGGTAATGAAGTATCCTTGCCGATATCTTTCGAACAGAAAAAAGTTTGTTTAAATCGGACTATTCACTCAAAAGTTATTAGGGGTGAGAGCTTGTTTGAACCAGGGTTGGCAAAGGTGGGCCCAGCCCAGAAAAACCCGCCCGGGTTTTTCTGGGCGGGTCCACCAACAAAAACCCACCCGGGTTTTTGTCAAAAGTGGGTTTTTGTTAATTTCTAAGTGATCAACAAATATAGTTGTAGTGTTCGGCACCCCCAACGTAGAATTATAATCGACCCCTCGCTCCTGGTCGCATGGGTTAGTTTAGCCTGGTGCTCCCGTGCGAAGGAGGAGAGGGATGTTTTTCGAGAGACGGACCCCCGAGGTCAGAGAGAGAGGAGCGAAGTTGAATGCTGCCTCTGTGTGTTGGGTCATAGCAAAGTGAATGTGGTTGTTTTATGATTATTGTGTATATAGTGTAGTATAGTTAAATGTTGTGTACAGACCAATAAAGGTGAAGTGATTTAAAGAATAGTGTGTGCAATCGATGAGTTCATCTTAACAGTAACGAACCAAAGCGAGTAACGGTATGGAGAAGGCCGTACTCGCTACAGTGGCGCAGACGTTCAGGATCTGAAGAAGGTGAGCTCATATTAGCTATTCTGTTTTGGGGGATTGTTGAGGATCCGAACTTGCTATTCAAAAACAGCAAAATGTTGACTGTAAAAGGTCTAAAGAAGGAGGATTTAAAATTAGTAGCCGAGGAATGTGGGTTGGATGTCTCCCCCGAGTTAACCATCTTCGACATAAAGGGATTAATTGTTAAATCCAAGATTTATGAAGAGAACAAGGAATTCGTCGAAGAATTTCTAATTACAACGGTGGAAGACAGAAAAGGACGAGAAGAGCATCAGAAACAATTGAACATTTTAAATGCTCAACGTGCCACAAATATAGGTCCCGTCCAAAGTGCCGCTAACAGTTTTAGCGAAATCATTAAGAGTATTAGGTCCTTAACAATACCCTGCCCAAGTAAGCCTGAGCTGTGGAATTTATTTTTCAGCTCGTTAGAACGCGCTTTTATAGCGAAAGATATTAATGAGGCGGATAAGGCGGAAATTTTGCTAAATTTGTTAGGCGAAAAAGCAGC
>JAXGGA010021241.1:0-16922 GCA_038373865.1 Uloborus plumipes | reverse complement strand
TTTTGAATGAATATTCCGATTTGGACAACTTTTTTTGTTGGAAAGATTTAGGCGAGTACAGCTCATTCCCATATTTGATTTTTCGATTTGAACAAATTTTTGGTTCAACTTTGTACCGTTCAAACAACCTGTCCCGCGATGCTAACTTTTGAATGAACGTCCGATTTGAACAAACTTTTTTTTGTTCGAAAGATCTTTCAAGCATACTTCATTCCGTATCTACATTTTCGATTTGAACAATTTTTCGTTCAACATTGAACCGTTCAAAAGCTTGTCACCCCTAATAACTTTTGAATGACAGTCCGATTTAAACAACACTTTTTTATTGTTCGAAGCATCTCGGCGAAGGATACTTTATTACCGTATTTAAATTTTCAATTTGAACAATTTTGGTTCAACATTGAACCGTTTAAGCAACCCTTTCTCCACCTAATAACTTTTGAGTGAACCGTTCCGGAATGGAATAAACTTTTTTTTGTTCGAAAGATCTTCAGCGAGTACAGCTCATTCCCATATTTGATTTTCGATTTGAACAATTTTTGGTTCAACTTTGAACCGTTCAAAACAATCCTGTCCCCGATGCTAACTTTTGAAGTGAACAATCCGATTTGAACAAACTTTTTTTTGTTAAAAAGATCTTATCAAGGATACTTATTCCCGTATTTCATTTTCTGATTTGAACAATTTTTCGTTCAACATTGAACCGCTCAATCAAGCTGTCACCCCTAATAACTTTTGATTGAACAGTACGATTTAAATAAACTTTTTTTTTTTTTTTTGTTCGAAGGATCTCAGCAAGGATACTTCATTACCGATTTAAATTTTCCATTGATTTATTTTTTCGTTCAACATTGAACCGTTCAAGCAACCTTTCCCCACCTAATAACTTTTGAGTGAACCGTCCGAATGGAATAAACTTTTTTTTGTTTGAAAGATCTCGGAGAGGCTTTCCCATACATTCCCATATTTCGCTTTTTGATTTGAACCATTTTTCGTTAATATTGAACCGTTCAGAAAAAAAAATTAACATTAGCGTCTACGGGGAATTTAAGTTGAATGTTGATCCTGAACTTAAAGTCGCATTTCCTTCAAACTAACTTTGTAAGAAAATGGGTTTGATAAATAATGTTTGTAAAGTACTTTTCTGAGTAATCTTCAGTGAGGACTCTTGATTCCGACTCCGACTCCGCAACATGGCGGAAATGCAGGCTCAGAAAAAAAAATGACTGACTGTGCAGACGATTTTTTGTTTATTTATTCATTTGTTTTATTTTATTATTATTATTTTATTATTTTTTTGTTTTTTTTTGGCAGACGATTTTTTTTTGTCACAAAATTTTCATAACGAGAACATTTTATTCTTTATTTATATTTAACAACTGGCAACGGATTTAAAAGTGAAATTCGAGACATTTTATTAACGGACGAGTTTTTTTTTTCTTTTTTTTTCTTTCTTTGAATGTGTTTTGATGCTCTTTGTACTTTTATTATTTCTTATTTATTTATTTTATTATTTTTTTTTATTTATTTTTTTTTTTTTTTTTTGAAAACGATGGAGGATTTTTTCTACGGAGGAACTGTAACAGTTACACTCTTTAAAAGGCGCGACAAAACTTTATTTATTCGTTCATTACTTTTTACGTGTCTATTTCATATGATGAGAGGGGTATATTTTGCTTTTCGAAATCAGCTCTAAGTGCTAAAAAGGTATGTTTGACATAATTTTCAGTCTCAGATAATCAAAAGAATAATGATCAGATGCGAGAATGCCGATGTCGATGTACGGGAAAGTAGGCTCGTTTAGTTCTTGACAGAACTTCTTGTTTTTTTTTCTTTCACAATTTTGAATTTTGTTAACTAGACATGAGAATTCAAATTTAAAACAAAACGATGGGGAGGTTGTAGTGAGCACTCTAATTTAGAAGCACTCTTTAATTTTAATTTGCTTTTAAATTATTTTAATAGCCATTTAATTCAAAACTTATTCTTTGTAAAAATTAGAAAGTTGTCTAAAAACACTATGACAATGAAGAAAAGTATCGACACATGAAAAATGTTGCGATATTTCGTTCCGTTACATAGTTTTTGAATTATATGTCTTATTTTTTCTTGCTACACTTTCGTCCGACATGTCATTCTTGTCAGCTCATTTTTTGCAGTGCAGTGCCGGCAAATTCAAGTGGTACCCAAGAGCGGATCCAAAAGGAGGACATGATGCATTTGACGGGGTATTGAGAACTTAAAACTGCGGTTTTTGGCCTTTAATTTTTTTAATTGTCCACTAGAAAGCACTGGTTCCACAATTCTTCTTCTAATACAATCACACCTGTCTAGAAGAAAAAATCGAGATACGGAGGTTTCGAAATGCAGAGGTTGTGATAACATTTACAAAAATAAGCAATTGGAACAAAGTCAAATACTTAATAGATTGTTTTGCATTGACATTGTTGAATATTTTACTGACGACATGTTGTGAGTTCACGTTTTACTAATTGTGATGACTATATCGGTAGCAAGTAAATGCATACCTTTAAGTACGAACATAGTCTTTGAATTGATTGTACAGAAGATGATTTTTCTCTCCAAGTTATACGATTGATAAAGGTGGCTGGGGAGATGAAATTCAAAAACGAGAGTCGTCAAAATTCGGGATATAGAGGTTTTCGGGAAAAATCATTCGAGATAAACATGAGAAAAAAAAATGAATTTATGCTGTAAAAGCAGGGAAATTGAAAAACTTCGACATAGAAAGGTTTTCGAGATAAGCAGGTTCGAGACAAACAGGTTCGACTGTATCACCAAAGTTGAATGAATTGCATTCAAAATGACGTTTTTAGATATTCAGAATCAAGAAATATCCGGCGGGAATTCTCTCATCCCCTCGCGACTTTCCCTCCTTCTCTAACGCCCCCAAAAATAGCTTTGAAATGTAATTTTCGGACGCCCGGCCCTTGAAACTTTAACTCTAACGTCTATCATCACCAAAAGTAGTTTCGTTTTTAGAACCTCAATGTCGAAAGATTTCCCGGGATAGCAGTTGAACTCTCTACATTGCAAAAAATGAACTGTTGTTTTTACAATATAATACTGACAATTGAGGTTCCAATTTAAAACTAAAATGCACAGTAATAAACTGTAAAACTGACAATTTTACAGTTTCTTACTATAAAATTAGCAATTTCAGTTTATTACCGTACAATTTAGCTGTATTATACGGTAAAAACAACAGTATAATGCTTGCAGCAAAGGTTCCAGCTTAAAACTAATATTCACGGTAATAAACTAAAATTAGCAATTTTACAGTTTAGTACTGTAAAAGCAGCAATTTTGCAGTTTAGTACTGTAAAAGCAGCAATTTTACAGTTTATTACTTCACAACAGTATGCCTAAATTTTTGCTTTCCGAGAGCCATTCACTTTTGTGAGCAAGTGTTGGTTTACTACAAAGAGGCGACGGCGAAGACTTGGGGGGGAAACATTACAAACGAGAAACAAAGGGTGGGATGTGAGATAAAAATGCATTCAGAAAAGTCTGAAAGTAACATTGGTTTCGGAGGAAATCTTTATTTTATCTCAAAAAAAAGTGTTTTTTCATTGCAACTTACAGTGCTATTTTTAAATGAATCGTGTGTCCTCAAACACCATGTAGCCCCCCTCCTCCTCCGTGAACTGAAACGTTTGTGTCGTCTGAATTGAAGGGCTCGGAAGATGAAGGGGCTATACTACATTTTAAAAAAATAAACACTGGACAATGGTAAGCAATTTATACAAGTAAGCAAATGAAACGGATCAAAAAATATATATCATTAGACCGATTTCATGCGCACACAGATGAAAAAACCAGAAAACAAAAAAGCTGCAACAATTGCAACAATAAAACTTTGAACTTTAATTACTCGCAATTTCTGTTTTGTCATATAGCCACTTCATCTCCCAAGCCCTTCAATTTTAAAGTACATAACGAGCAAGAGAAAGTTTCCTCATGAGTTTAACCAAGGCTACACTAGATAGCGCTTTATACAGGCTTCTTCATTACCCAAAACATCAATGGTAAAGATTTGCCCGCAAGAGAGCGCTGAAAAAGGACCTCCTAAATGTTTGTTTACATTTATTAGCATGTTGTTTCTGCTGTAAAAAGTGATGTTTATCCTATCTTTAAGGGTTGAAAAATATTGATATAGTTAACTGAAGTGGAGTACAGAGTGAATTGATGCCGAAGGCCTTATTAGTACTGCTTTTTAGGGGAAATAAATTCACTTTTCAGGTAAAGTTGGTCGCAACTCATGATTCAGTCATACGACATTCATTCATTGTTTACTTTCTTCGAATTAGCAACATATAGCAATGGCGTTCAATTTTAACATATCTGCATTAATAAAATATACGCTTATATTCGCAGCCGATAAATAAAAATGTAGCAATGAAATAATATTGTTCTATTTACTATTTTGTTTCATTATTGTTGCTCACACGATCTTAATTGCTACGCAAAAGCTCAGATGTTCATTTTGATAGCGTTGACCCATCAGAGCGATAAATGGCGAATCTATTCGTAGGGACATTTCCTTTTGATGCCCCAGAATGAATGCCCTGCAATGAAGCGATTGGTGTTCAACGGAAAGACGATTGACAACAAAACATATTAATTTCTTTAGTAACAACGAAATGAGCATATATAATCGCTTGGTACTAAAGAGCAAGTACGAAAAAAATAAACAAAACTACAATTTAACGACGACCAACTGTAAAATTTTGTTTTCATTTACACAAAAGAAAAAGGTAATGTTCTTTTTATGTTAAATTTCACACATTGATAATATTTCGATAATTGGGAATCTGGTGTGGTTGTCAAATTTTTGGCGATAATTACTTTATTTTGTTGCTCTTTAGTTTATGTTTGCGAAGGAAGTATTTCCCTCGCTCATAAATTGGCCACAAAGATTTAACGCCAATAGGGAAAGATAACCAGACTTCCAATCACCGAAATCTTCCCTTTTTTGTTTCTAATTTCACACATACGTTTAATACTTGAAAGTAAAATAATGGGCCAACTGAAAAAAAAGCTGCGAAATAATGTGAGAATTCTTATTAAAAAAACTCGCCAAATCAACTTCAAAAGCTCCATTAGCATGTAACATAATAAGTTTAATAAATATATCGAACCATTATTATCATTGAAATTTAAATTAAAATGCAAAATAAGAGAAAAGAAGCAACCATGAAGACGATGCAGACTTAAAATTTTAATCTTCGCTTAGGTGGTAAGAAAATACATCGCCAAGTTAAAAAACGTACCTATAACTGAAACGTACATACTACCAAAGATCTCGGTTATTGAAATATTCTCAAAAGCTTTACGGAGAACAATTCCGATGCTTTCAAGAATTAGTGAATATCAAAATGTCCTTAAATGTAAAATGCCAATAATATTTGACCATCTAAACTCATCAAAAGTTTTGATGGAACTATCGTTCCAAAATCGCCATTTATCGCTCTGCGGTGCCAGTGTCGTTTCATAGTTAATTAATAATTAGAATCAATTAAAATGAAAAATAATTCGCTAACTAATTAAAATAAGCCGTTAAAATGCAGAATAAACCAACAAATCGAACGAGCTATTAAATGACATTAAAATATACTAAAATAGAATTGAATGGCAAATTGTAAAATGGTCGCCAACAAATTAACTTTTAATTTTGTCTTTTATTATTTGATTTGTAGAAATGTTAGTTACCATAAAATTCGATAGATGTCGCTGGAAAAGGACGTCCGTTTTTATCCCAAGGAATTTGATCAAATGAAGAAGCCTGTATAAAGCGCTATCTAGTGTAGCCTTGGTTTAACAGTTGTTCCTTAAATTAACTCTGTGGAAAAACAACTTTTTATAATGTGTTATTTATTATTCCTAAAAATTTAAAAGAATAACCAAGGCTGGATGTATGGATAGTAGTGGCGACATCTAGGGAAAAGAATAAGAAATTTTCGAGATGTTCCTAATAAAAGTTAAAACGCGGCAAGAGAGATAGTTTTTTTCTACAAACAATAAAAGCAGTCAGCAATTTTTCAATAGCTTCAGACCAAATTAAAATTTAAATTAATGAGAAAGGTAAAGTTTAAATCGGGCCTGTAATTTCGAATTTTTCCAGGGGGGCAAAGGAACTCATTGAAAGTTATACCAAACACGCAAAGACCACACCCACTTATATGAAAATGCATTGATTGTCCAAGACCGGTGGGGTGTCCTCCCCCCCTGATCGTCCCAATGACGGGCCTTGTTTAAATAATACTACGCGTTGACAACGCTACTTTTTTCAATGCACGAAACCAATGCCACAACGTCTATTTTCTACGTAGATACAAATGTTAAAAAAAAAGTTCAATTAATCAAAGGAAATCAGGATATTTAAAAAGAAAATATACAAATAAAGGAAACCGTTATTTTACTGACGTAAATGTAAATTTAAAATCTATTCAGGCAAATTAAAGAAAAAGTATCAACTTTAATAACTAGTGAGATCGGCAGCGGCACAGCTGTTGCTGTTTCTCTCACCATCTCCTTAAAAGGTCTTTCCAAAAGCTTCGAAATGAAACCATACTATTCTCAATATACCTTTAAAAATTTCTGAAAATTACAGTCTACTCGTCAGAAGTCCAACGTCCGTCTTATTTATTTTACTTATTTATTATTTTTTTTTTAATCTGTCAGTCCCACCATTGAACCACATGACTAATTAAATCATGCAAAAAGTGTTCAAATGGATACGAATCGAGAGAGAATCTCAAGTATAAGTGTAGCGTCGGGGAGCACAGGGGGGCACGTGCCTCCCCAACTTGATGGACACTTAAAATTTAGAACCTGAAGTTTTGCAAAATCAAAACGAAAACAAGACCAGAGTATCATTTACATTTTTTCCCCTTTCATTTATTTAAGTTAAGTATTATACCTGCATGTTTGAGGAGGGGGGGGTTAAGGTTGAACATAGGACCATTGTCAAAATTTTCAATGTTTGGAACTTAATTTTTTTCCGAAAAAGTGACGAAAATCATCAGAAAAATTATTTCTGTTTTCGTTACCGGTTAACCACTAACGCAGCCGGGTCATCCCATTTTAAATCAACAAATTTTCAAAAAAGTTGTTGCATCACCATTTTTGATTTTGATGAAAATTTGCATGTGTATTCCTTTTACTTCCCAGAGCTCAAAATAGTGTTCATTTTATTTTAAAAAAAATTACCCTTTGATATATAGGCCCTTTTTGTTGTTGGCAACAGCGAAAATCGGGCGTTTTGATGCTTTGTCTTATGAACTATAACTTTTTTTCTATCAAAGATTTTGAGCTCAACTATAGCTCATTGGAAAGCTAAGAAAGAGATCTTTTTATATATGCTATCAATAAATTTCAGATTTAAAAAAAATACTTATTTTTTCAAGGTCAAAGTTCACGACGAAAATGACATTTTTTACTACTTTCGAACATTAAAAAACCCATGAAGGGTTCAAAGTAACAAGCCGATTTTTTCATCATATATTCATAGTCATGGTTACTTACTGTATAAAAAAATTGGCTTGTTATTCCACCCCCTTTATGAGATATGCCCCCCAAAGTTGTAAATTTTTTAAAAAATCCAATTTTCAACGCTAAAAAAATGCATGTGGGGGGCAAGATAAAAAAAAATTTATATGTGGTATTTTAAGTACTTTTTACCAGCTTTCTAATAAAACAAAAGTTGCTTTGTTATTCAAAGGCGTTTGGCAGATATAAAGGACTGAACTTTCAAAAAATTGCACAAAAACAACACGATTATTTTCATTTTTTAAATCTTTTTTTTTATTTAAATGTAATTATATACCTTATTCTTTGCCTTAAATGCTAAAAAAAGACTAAGAAGAGCAATGAAGAAACATATTTAAAGTTTAATAAGATAATTTAATATTTTTAACACCTGGGAATATAGAATACCACTAAACTTGTCTGATTTTTAAACATCTGATTGCTACCTACAACAGGACTGAGCATTTCTCAACTTGTCCAGGTTTGTTCATACCATGTGGTCATCCTTGTTCTGACTTGCTCTCACATGTGTATCTTAGTTGTCTTTCAAATTCTGAAAGAAGTGGTTGTTGAGCTAGTGTTTCTGCTGTAAAATCTTGTGAAGCTGATGTGATTTCTCTTCATTTCAAGTTCATTCATATTCACAGAATGTTTTGTTAAAGGTAAAAGAAGAAATTCTTTAGAATCCTTAAATATAAATTTAAATTTGTCTTTCTGCATGTAAACTGTGAATAAGTTATGGATAACCCTAAATGCTCCATAGGAGTTTTTGAGAATGATGATTGTAATATTTTAAGTTACAGTAGGCAGTCTACTGTAAATAGTATTTATGAGTACAGTGAAGATGATAAAACTTTACTGCACCTGAGAACTAGGTGTAAAACTATTGAAACTGTTTGTACCTACCAGCAAAAAGTTCCATAAAGGTGGCAAAACTTGGCAAGAAATTTTTTTGCATGGTTTTCAGTTCATACAGCCTAGTCAGTGCTTTTCTCCCCCCCCCCCCCCCGGTAACCTATTCACCCAATTTTTTTACATGTTAAGAACTCGGTGGCGGGTTTTCAAATTTTTCGGTAGCCTTCTCTAAGGATGCTTAAGAGAAAAAATCTTAATAATTGGAAGGTCGAGGTGTTTATTATCAATAAGAAAAAACTACGATAATAGAAGTAGAGTAAGATAATGTAGAAATAACTTTATAGCTGCAGGCAATACAATTACTTCAGCTTACAATCTGCCATAATAAACTACACTCGTAAATGCTGTCTATTAATTTTCAAATATTTTTTGAAAGAAATTAGAGCATAATATCAGATGGTTTTGACAAAAGAAAGAAAACAAAAAGCAAAAATGCTTTCATTGAAATAATTTCACTTCACTGGAGAAAGAAAGACACACCTTTTCTTATGTAACACAGTGGTTCTTAACCAGGGAGTCAAGGCCGTATCCAGAGGGGGGGCCCGACGGGCCCGAGCCCCCCCCGAAACCCAAAATGTTTTATAATGTAAAACAGAAAAAAAAAGTTTTCCTTTCTTTTTAAATTTAAAATAGCAAAAAAAAAATTTTTTTTTCCTTTTAATTATTAAACGAGTAAAAATTTGAAAAAGTACAAAAAAAAAAAAAAAAAAAGACAATTCAAATTCTCATTAGCTGCAAAACATACTTGAAAACAAGACTCTCATTAGCACTTCCAGCTCTCTTTCCCAAATCAATTCAGGCTCGAGGCAAGCTACTTGTCAGTTTGATCGGCGGCCCACCCTCCCCCATAAAACTTATAAACTTACACCACTCAGATTTTTTCCTCCTAAGTGCCGGGCCCCTAGTTTCCGACTAGGCTGAGATTGCTTCTCACCGCCCTGTTTCAATTAAGAGGGTACTTTGTTGATCCCCATTTATTAGCATTTGTAACCCTCGAGGGATTTTAATAGCTAAACATGTCTTCAATCAACAAGACCACACAAAAACAGATACGTTCACAGACCCTCTGCTTTGTTGGACGCTCACCAATCTTAGACAAATGTTACTTTAAAAAAATTCCATTTACAAATGCTTAAAAACCTTGAAAACTTTGTTAAATGTAGCTGTAAACCTTGAATTTTAAAGTTTCTAACACAAATGGGGGGGGGGGGGGGAGGTTTGCATCAAGTTGCGCGAAACTCAGCTCCTTGATTAAAAAAATATTCTGCGTAATGCAAAAATTATATTCCAACATTTTTTGTAGCATATTTTCCAAAATAATTTTTGTGACTCACATGTTTCATTTCTGACTATTCATTTAATACCTAATTCAGTATTTTAGAAGTTACTTTGTAATTGATTCCTTTATTAATATGTTAAGCACAAGAAAAAATATTACCCTACCTGTATTCTTTTTCGTTTTCTGCAGTACTAGTGATTGAAAAAGAAATTGTCGTTATAAGTATTTTTTAATATCTATTTTTAATCTTTAAAAGATGTGTCTTTCAAAGTTTTAACAATTTCGTAAGACTATCCAATCAACTATTAAAACGTGAGAGACTGCAAAGTGCAAATGAAATGCTTTAAAGAATTTTAACTGTTCTAGAGTCTTTGAAAATCATTAAATACCTTTTTGAAACTCCTTCAAAAGTGCTTCAATCCTATTTCTTATCAAATAATTAAACTATGAATTAACTAAATGGCCAGAATGTTACTCCCTCGTTAATTACTTTTTAAATCTCTACACTATTTTAAAGAATTTTATGTGTTTCATGCTATTGGTTATTTTATGTTACTAAGTGCTGTGTCTGTCGGTGAGTTGGGGAACTGATCAAAAACTACTATGTAACTATTGTGAAAACCAATGTAAGCAAGCGATAATGTGTTAATCTTTTCACCTCCTTTGTCCTTCCTCTGTCGCTTAATGTTAAAAAACATTTTTTTATGCTTTGATTAATCTTATTTTGCAAAGGAATGCAGAAAATTTATGAGATTGCTGTTTGAATACTTTTCCAACGTGTTTTTAAAGTCCCAATTGCCCCATACAAGGCCTCAAAATGCAGAATTTTAAAACTTTTTTCAAAAATTTTCCCGGGGAAGAAACCCCCGGACCCCCTAAAATTACGGACATTCTACCCCACTTAAAAAAGTTTTTTTTTTTTTTCCCAGAAGCCATCAGCTTCAACATACATGAGGACTGCGTACTATGCGCTTGCCTCCTGACAAGCCCAGGACAGATTTACGGCACAGAGAGGATGAAATAACATCCATGGGCAATGCGGGATTCGAACCCGCGACCACTTGCTTACGAGGAGAGTACTCTGCCTCTAGGCCCGCGTGGCCCCCTTAAAAAAGTTCTCACTGCATATCTCTCTTGGTACCTCTATCCTCAATAAAGGTCAGCTCAAGAAAATGGTAAGAATAAAGAAATGAAAAACACACACACATCAAACATCGGGGGGGGGGGGGGGGCAGCTAGAAATTAGACTCATAACACACACAGAAATGTATGTGTGTTTGGGCAATGTGCGAAACTGGGCCCCTCCCGAAATTTTTTTCTGGATACGGCCTTGCAGGGAGTAATCACCCCCAAAGGGGCGATAAATTTGCAATTGACGTGAGCATTTAAAAGAAATAAAAAAAATGACAGCAATATCAAAATTGAAAATGTTTGCGAAACTGTTAAAAATTTAAACAAGGAATCAGTTCAAAGCAGGGTTAGAAAAAATCCTGTAGTTTTTAAACCATAGACTTTTTTTTGTAAATGCCTTCCCCCCCTCCCCCCGAAAATAAATAAAATGAAATAACACTTAAAAAAACCCTTTTACATTTTTTTTGTTTTGTTTTTGTAAGCAAAAAGTAAAAGCTCAGTACAATGTTATTTCTTTAGAAAGAAGTATGTTTAACAGATTTTTTTTTTTTTTTTTAAGATAAAAAGGTGGAGGGAGGCTTTTTTTTTAAATTTTCTATTCCTTTAAGAGTTTTGAAAGTACATTGATGCAACAAATGAAATACCTTTGTGTTTGATTATTATAGTCAGTTAATCCAATGTTTATGTGCACAAATTTCGCCTAAGGCAGCAGACATGTGTTTCCAGGCTACAAAGGAGCTCCTTTTTCAATGGAAGGAGGTGTGAGCATCAGGATGACAAGTGACGTCATCCTGAAGCACACACCTCCTCGCATTGAAAAAGGGGTTCCTTTGCAGCCCCGAAAAACGTATTCGCTGCCTGTAGCAAAATTTGCTCGCATAGCAAAACTAGTTACATAGGATCAATTTTTGAACGAAAACAAGGATAAATGTTTCCAATAGTATAGTATACAGCCAGGCCCGTCATTTAGGGTGGGTAGGGGGGTCAATTGCCCCCCCCTAACTTTAGGAAATCAATGTATTGGCATATGAGTGGGCGTGGTTTTTACCAATTTTTGGTGAATTTTACATTGTGTATGCACCCTTTGCCCCCCCCCCTGGAAAATTTTGAAATGACGCCCCTGTATACAGCTAAAATTTTATGATTTTCTTTGCCGAACCAAGAGGACTTACAATTTCAAAACTGTCTTGCTACGGAAAAATGTTCAAATTTTTTTGAATTCTGTAAAAAGGGCGTTGCCTTGAAAATAGAACCATCTACGTAATCACAAAAAAATTTGCATGAGTTCATATGATGGGGTCTAAGAGTATTTTTTTAATAGATGGGTGTTGAACAAGAGCAGTCAAACTTCGTAAAAATTGGAACATGGTGATATGTTGCGACTTTATTTTATTCATTTCCATCTAATTTTATTTCAACTGGTTCAATATAACAAAAAAATTGTTTAAAATATTTTTTTCTTAAATAGTCGGATTCAAGCAAACTTTTATCTGAAAATACTTTACTAAATAATTTATCCTCGGAAAAGTCTTCTAAAATTTAATTTCTATCATAGTTGCTGGTACTCTTACCTTTCTCAAGCTCTGTTTTCAAGCAACATACCAAGTGTTCATGAGTTAAAAAATTAATATTAGAAATTTCTGACATGATAATATCGACAGCAGAATAAGTAACATGAAATTTTGCAATCAGTCTCAAACAAAACTGTGGCAAAGATAATTAAATAAATTAATATCTGCAGGCTCAACTTTCGATGCATCAGAAATTGTTTGTTCTTCAACAACACAATTCTTAACACAAGAATCTTGTACATCAATTTGACCATTCTTAGCAGAAGTACTTTGAGCATCAAATATCATAATTGCCAGCAGTACTTTGAACAGAATTACTTATTTTTGCCACATATTTGTGCTTGCGAGACAAATGCGAAGAAAATGAAGATCTTTTAGAAAACTGGGCACTACACCCATCATATGGACATAACACACTATCTTGCTTCCTAATATGAGCTTGAAGATGAGAGACCTTTAACCTTCAAAATTTTGGATTTTCTGGAAAAAATATATGTTATGCGTAGTTAAATTATGAACAATTTGATACCTAATTTTTGACTATAAGCAAAAAACTTTTCGAGTTAACGTAGAAAAATGAAAACTATCCTCAATCAGTTTAATGGTAACTCTAGCTGCTTAAACCTCTTTTTCTCAATTCCATATTTTGTCTGTTTTTCGTTTTGCGTGCACGATATCTCAAAAAGTTTTTTATATATTTTCATAAATCTTTTTTTGCATATTTGTGTGTTTTATGGCAATAGACTGAACTTCAATTTAAAATTTTTTGCATGATGTTTATTTTTTTTATCGAAATTTTAGGAAGAATCCAAACTAACCGAAATTTTGGAATCAAAAAAATTTCTTTTTGAAACACTGAGGGTGATTTTTAAGAAAAATTGTGCTTTAGGCTATAGAAATAGACCAGACAGATATACAAAAAAAGTTTTATGAAAATATGTGTAAAACTTTTTGAGATATCATGCGCGCAAGACGAAAAATAGACTTCTGAGTAAAAGAGCTTTAAGGAGCTGCGGTTAACACTAAACTGATTGAGAATAGTTTTCGTTTTCCTACGATAACTCACTAAGTTTTTTGCGTACGGTAAAAAATTAGGTTTGGTCCCATCCTCTCGTGGTTCGGGTTCGATAACGGGAACCTGCAGAAATCTTTCGAAAAAGAAATTGGGATCACAGTAATCGTAATAATGACCATTTTGAACGCCAGGCTTCTATGGATTGCATAATGATTGAAATTCCTTTCTATGGTCTTTTTGAAAATTTTAAACCGAGTATCTTTCTATGTCCTGCTTTTTTCTCCTGAACTCCAACGAACTGAAAGTCTTACCAGATACTGATTGAATCGTAATATTTCAGGTTTTATTAGTCTTAATTTACATAAGGTTTGATAAAGGAATTCTGAAGAAAGTGAGGAAAAGCTCCAAATTTTTGCTCAAATTTAAAGCGATTTGTCCTAAATGATTAAATATGAAACCCATTGTTACAGAACGTGATTGATATGAAACAGTTATCCACGTATGTAATACGTCGTGAAATTTTCTGAACTGCGAGAATCTAGTGTTGTTTTGAAATATAAATTAGTTGAAAAGCCGTTAATATTTAGCCTTTAATTAAACTAGTACACAAATAAATACCAGAGAATAACAAGGATTATTTTTTAGTGTCAATCTTTTAAAATTTTAGACGCGTTGATACTTTCTTTCTTTTTTTTTTCTTACATAGTTTATTTTATGAAGCATTTACTTAAGAAAATTAGGTGAAGTTTTGCAATGGAAACATTACCTTATTTCATATGTATATTTACACTAAAAAGAATGAAATAAAAATATTTTTGAAAAAAAAAATTGAACCGACTTCGGAACTTCACTCAGCAAATGCTCTAAAAAGTAAAAAATAATTTTATTCTTTGAACACCATCGATACTACATTTAAACATAAGTTTTGAAGTCGGCGCAAAAACTATAGGTAAAATGATATTTACTATATTTTGCCAACATTTTCAGAGAAATCATTGAAAATTGAGAGCTGAATATTTGTACCATTACATAAATATGTATTTTTCAATGAATGCGAATGCGAATAAAGAACCTGGATTCATTTAAATTTAAATGAATAGTTTCGAATGATTCTATTTAGCTTTTTTGCGCCGACTTCAAAACTTATGTTTAAATGTAGTATCGATGGTGTTCAAAGAAGAAAATTATTTTTTACTTTTTAGAGCATTTGCTGAGTGAAGTTCCGAAGTCGGTTCAATTTTTTTTTTCAAAAATATTTTTATTAATTTAACGTTTGTCGGCTGCTTTATAGTGGCTGAATGTTTGGAGATTTAGATTAATTAGAATTTTTGAGTGCTATAATCTTTTTTCGTCATTTTTATATGACACTACTTGAACTGTGAGTAGGCGTGGTTGGTAGAGCGTCGGCCTCGCAACGGGAAGGGCGTGAGTTCGAATCTGAGTGAAGAAATTTTTTTTTTCTTCCTTAACATAATTCTAATTTTTCTTTCTATCACCATGTATATTGTTTCACAAAGTTTTTTTTTTTTTTCGGGAGAAGGGGCACACCATAATTAAGGAAATAATTCATCAAGCTTCAAAAAAGATCATTAAAAAAAATTTCCCCACTGTCTACGAAAAATAATTAAGCAACTCACAATTATACTGTTGTTTAAAAAATTTCTTTAAACAAAACGAGTTTTTCCGTTCCTTGGAGTTTCGATTGAGAAATTGGGTTTTTCCCCCTTCAAAAATTTAAGCTTGGGTGCTCCTAGGTTGAGCTCCATATAACTTTTCAGCTAGCATATATTTTTACTCAAATATATATATATATATATATATATATATATATATATATATATATATATATATATATATATATATATATATATATATATTTTTTTTTTTTTTTTTTTTTTTTTTTTTTTTTTTTTGTCGTGCCCCAGCCATCCTGGCAATTTGGGGTGCGCTTGCTGCTTTACTTTTCCAACTGTACTATTATTTGGTGTGAAGTCCGACTTCCACAGTACACGCATGCCATTAGGTACCCGTTTATAGGGTAGGCAACCTTTCACACAACAACACATTCACACAGAGAAAGGACAAGGACAGGAGAGAGAAAGCACATCCATGCCCAAGCCGGGACTCGAACCCGGGACCACACCATCCGTGGCAGACTGCTCTGACCACTAGATAGGGGGCCGGCAAATATATTGTTAAAATATGAATTTAAAAACAGCTCAATATTGATATGAAATATCAATTTTTCCGAAACCATGACTGTTTAGGATGGAAATATTTACCTCGCTTCAGAAAAAAAGTGTGAGAATAACATTTTAAATAAAACGCTCCTTATAATCCCAGAATACACTTCGTAGTAAGATATTTTTTACAGTTAGTTCTTATAAGGGCGATTCTCTGTAAACTCGTAATTGGCTGTCCGGACCGAGTATTTTCTTCTTCTTCTTCTTTATCTCCCAACTGGTCTGACGTGGTCAGACCAGCTCAAATAAACCATTGACCCTGAGGAAGTCCGCAACCAGCAGAGGAGACGAGTAAATATCGTCTCTGGTAAGTCCAAAATAGTCCAGAATGTGTTTGGGAGAAGCTCGGTGTTGGTGGCATTTGGTACTCTGGGGAAAGGTTTTCTCGCCATCTGTGTATTTTAACCCTTTCGTGGGCCGTGGGAAGATTGCTTCCCACCTACAAGATCCTACAAAATACACCTGTGGGAAGCGCAATTCCCATTATAATATATTGATGCTGCTATTAGAACGTTGGGAACGGAATTTCCCACTTCAATTTTGTGCTGTCATCTAGTGTTCAATCGACTGAATGGAATTGGCGGTAATTTTGGTTTCGAATGCTTGAAAGCTTTATGTGAGATTTGTTCTACTAATTCTGTTTTGATGTGACATTTGTACTGCTCAACGATTTTTCTGCAAACGTGAGTGGCAAATAATCACCATTCAATTTAATTTTCTTTATGACTGTAAATGGTTCCGTGGGAAGGATACTTCCCACCCCTGAAATTTAAATGTAAAAATAAAATTCGGCAAAATAAAATGTATTTCCTAAAATGTTATTGCTTAATTGTTAATAAAACATAAAAAACTGGGAGGAATTCAAAAGAAAAATAAATGGCCCATGAAAGGGTTAAGGTTCTGATATGGCCACTGGCCAGACGTGTTAGGCAGGTGTAGTATGATCTGTCTCCTGAAAAGGAGAGAAAGAAGCCTGGATTGATTGAAGAGTTGAGTACCAGTTGCTGTATGGGGGCACCAGCCATTCCTTCATAATTTCGGCTTCT
This sequence comes from Uloborus plumipes, assembly GCA_038373865.1. Classification (NCBI taxonomy): domain Eukaryota; kingdom Metazoa; phylum Arthropoda; class Arachnida; order Araneae; family Uloboridae; genus Uloborus; species Uloborus plumipes. Next base: position 171 of record JAXGGA010021241.1, on the reverse strand, counting down.
TTATAGAACAGATTTCGCGATACGCCAAGTATTTTAAAAATAATAAAGTGTAATAAAGTAATTATCGCTCTTAATACAAATAAAACATTAATACTCTGTGGCCCAATTGTATTTGGAGCGATAAAAATGAATTTTTTTCTCTAGAAATTATCTAAGCACCACAAACGCAGT
>JAXGGA010021240.1:0-16923 GCA_038373865.1 Uloborus plumipes | reverse complement strand
AACTAAATTATTGTCAACTTTTTTGAGATGCAAATAAGGTCCACCCTTTAATTTATTAGGGGGGGCGATTGGGGGGATGTACTAAAAATGGCATATAAAACATTAAAATATCTGCGCAGATACTTTTGCATTTTTAAAGTGGAAAGGTCAAAAAAAAAATTTTTTTGGGGTGGGGGCACCCCCCTTCCCGCCCCCTTGAATGACGGACTTGCGTAAAAATATCACTTGATACTTAAGTAATATGTATCATCTTTAATTTTATATACAATAACATTTCCGTGCAAAGGAAGTCATTGAAATAGAGCTCAAATAAAGCAATAATCAGTATTTTAAGCCCCTCCTTCACCCCCCCCCCCCATAACTCCCAAACCCGACGCTCAAACTCGTGGGACTTTTTTATACGTTATCTCTTTATCATACTGAACAACTTGGCATAGGTGGCAATTGTATTTTTTGAATGTCCGAATTCGGCCTTTTTTTGACATAATTTTACTGGACTACATTATCACCTTGAATGAAGGCAAGTGTGTCCATACACTGCAAAAAATAAACTGTTGTTTTTACAGTATAATACTGGTCGCAGAGATTCCAGTTTAAAACTGTAAAATGCACTGTAATAAACTGTAAAATTAGCAATTTTGCAGTTTATTGTTGTAAAGCATCAGTTTTAGTTTATTATCACAAAATTAGCTGTAATATACTGTAAAAATGCTGCAGCAGAAGTTCCAGTTTAAAACTGTAAAATGCACAGTAATAAACTAAAATTAGCAATTTCACAGTTTATTACTGTAAAGCGGCAACTTTACAGTTTATTAGTGCAAAATTAGCCATTTTACAGTTTTTTCTGTAAAATTAGCAATTTTTTCAGTTTCTGATTAAAATTAGCAGTATTATGCTGTTAAAACATTTATTTTTTACCGTGTACTGGTGGTGGCCAAGCAATGGTTTTGCAAATTCAAATGCGCGCCAAAGTTAAGGTTGACTTATTTACTGGCATGGCAGGCTATGTTCACCGATCACATCCGCGCAAAAATTAACTCTGCTGTCTAGAAGGTGGGGTAAAGTGCCTTCTCGTTGTATACATTTCAAGTATCTATGAATATTTATAATATTTAAAAAAATTCGAGTTTTAAATAGTTCCTTTTATCTTCCTTTTCTTCTTTTTTTCTTTTGTTTTCATGTTATCAATTTTGAAAAATTTTACAAATTTTTCCAATTGATTTACAATGAATATAAATTACTTTTTTTCAAGTATTTACGAAATTATTCCAAATAATTTGTTTGTTTGTTTCAATTTTTTGTATTTTAAATATATTAGTTTTTAATTCCGATTGCATTACTAAATTTGTGCTGTTAATGAAATATTATTATTATTATTATTAGCTTTCTTTAAAAGTTGAAGCATCTTCTTAAGTAATAAATGGATTACTTTAAATTATTTCTAACAATAAGACGTTCTTTAAAGTTTATTACGCAGGAATATGCACAAAGAAGTTCGATGTATCAAAACATTAATGTTTTGGGTCGATGTGTCGATACCATCGATGTTTTAATTTTAAACTTCGATCTTTTGAGCCATCGATGTTTTTTCATAGATGTCACATCCCTAATAGATATTTAATAATTAGCAGTATTTATGACTTAAAGGAAATAGTTGGTGTAGAATCAGTCTTTCAGAATAAGTTCTATTGCCATGGCACAACTTTCTTTTTCTTTTCTTTAGTACTGTTCTTAATTGTCTGAGTTTTGTTTTTTCTTTTTTTAATTTTTTGAAATGTAAATAATTTGCTCTTCCGAATGAAATTTCATGTTACTTTTTCTCCACAAAGGGTCCGAGTTACGAATGGGCGGGAGATCTTCCACAACCGGCATTGACCATTTTGCACCAGCATGCAATTCAGGGTGATATCACAGAGCTTCAACAGACACTCTGGTAATGTACACGTTTGCTTACTCTGTTCTAATGTACCAATATTTGTTGTATGCCTCTAAAAATATTGCCTCTTTCTTGTTTCTTCTGTTTTTCAAATAATGTCTCAGCTTATAGTGCTCCTCAACTACAGGGTATCCAGCAAAAGACTCCCTGATTTCTAAAATTGTTTTTCTCGAAAAGAAAATAACGATTTTGGAATGAGACAAAAGGAACGTTTGGTTAGAAAACCGTGAAAATCATGTGCAGAATTTTGGAAAAAAAGTTACAAAAATTGTCAACAGGTGGAGCTGGTAGCTGCAATTGCTATGCGAGTACCTATAAATAGGGTTGTGAAGGCTACAGAGGTCATTTCTAGCGTTGCAACGTGAGAGGAGGTTTGAACAAATTTTACTTTTAAACCACAAGTATAGTTTTTAACAGGAATTTTACAGGTTAGGCCACACTCTTACTGCAACAAGAAGAAGCTTGCAAAGTCAGAAAACGAAGGACTGCGTTCTAACTTGCGAAATTTCTCTGAAAAACTATACTTGTTGTTCAAAAGTAGAGTTTGTTTAAACCTCCTGTCACATTTCAACGCTAGAAATGAACTCTCGAGCCCCCAAAACATTATTTATAGGTACTCGTATTGCAATTACAGCTTCTAGAGCCACCTGTTGGCACTTTTTATAGCTAATTTTTCAAAATTCTGCACATGATCTTTACGTATTCCACTATAAACGTTCCGCTTGTTTTGTTCTGAAAGCGTCATTTGCTTTCGAGATCTTCAATTCTGAAATCTGGCATTCTTTTTGCGGACAACATGTAAGTTGATCTCCGACATAGATAATGTTTCCATCCTTTTCGGGTAAAATGAAAGAGTAACTGCCACTGAATTAAGGTGGATTTTTGAATGCTTAAGCTCGTCCAAGCATCTAAAACCGATAAACCATGAAAACGGTAGATGCAGGGACATCAGGGTGTCAAATATTTTTTAAAATCTCGTATTTTTTCAAGTTTTGTGTTATTGCTTTCAAAATTTAGTAATACAATCGAACCCGCTTAATGGAATAGCCATTTTGCCACGAAAAAATATTCTAATAAGCGAGGTATTCCATTATCCGGGATGAAAATAATGCATTTCAATGGTTTGGTACATTGAAAACGTATTACAAGCGGGATATTCCTTTAAGCGATATTCTAACAAGCGGGCTCGACTGTATATGCACTGCAAAAAATAAACTGTTGTTTTTACAGCATAATACTGGCAGCAGAGGTTCCAGTTTCAAACTGTAAAATGCACAGTAATAAGCTGTAAAAATAGCAATTTTACAGTTTATTACTGTAAAATTAGCTATTTTTACAATTTGTTACTATAACATTAGCTGTATTATATTGTAAAAACTTTTTTTTACAGGGTGTGTTTAAATTTCTTAGAAAAGTAATATAAAATATAATAATTATTGTAATCAATCGTTACTTTTCAGTCGTTGGACCATGTACAGCAAGCAGCTGATGGAAGTGCCTCTGGACTATGCCTTACTTTATCAGCTGCTCGATGATCTGAGCAGAGCTTGGGGCGACCAAGAAAACCCACTTTCAAGGGATGAGGTGAGAGTAGTAGGGGAATATAGGGCGAAGTGAAATAAATAAGATAATGCACCTATTTCAAATTGAACAAACTGGAAATTTGTTCTGAAATTTATTGCACGCAAAGGAGGAACAATATATTTTGTTGTGTAACTTTACGTTGAGGCATTATTTTTTCGTTTTTGGCGGTTAAAATTATACCTGCCAAAACATGTGGAAATTTTCCCCTCAAAAAGATATGGGGCAAGGTGAGAAATAAATTTTTTCGCATAGAAACATTTTCTATTTGATGATTAACAATAATTTTTATCAAGTGAATGCTTAAATAAACGAATAAATGAGTTAATAATGTGAAAACAAAATAATAAATAAAAAAAATAATAATTCATAAATATATAAGAAAAATGGGTGAATAAGCTAGAGAATGACGACGAAAATAAGTAAATTATTAAATCAATAATTTAATTAATAAGTAAGAAACTATAACTAAATCGTTAAATGATTAAATACATATGTGACTTAATGAATGAATAAATAAGAAAACGAAATGAATGATCTCACTTTGCCCCGCTTGTGTTTGACAAATTCCATTGAACACTTAAGATCAAAACATATCTGTACCTCAGAACCAGACTAACGTAAGTCTATTTTCGTCATTTTTCGGTAGAGGGGAAAAACGATTGTCGAATACATCGTTTTTCCCCTCTACTGAAAAATGACGAAAATGGATTTACGTTAGTCTGGTTCTGAGGTACAGATATTAACTATGAACTAAATTAGTAGTGAATTGGACATCAGTAGATCTCAATTATTACCTAACAGGAATCAACTATGATTAGGCACTTAGTTAAAATATTGCTTGATACGTGGCTCTGCAAACTGAAAATATTTTACTATTTCACTTAGCCCCACCGTTCCCTACATCAGCGATTCCTAACCTTTTTTCGCTCCCATACCGCCTGGTTGTACACTGTACAGTCATAGAAAAAAAAACGAAACACTCGCTCGTATTCGAAGACTAACACTAGAGACATGTGTAATATGTTGTGTTCGAAAAAAAGAAAGGTCTTCACTTTGCATGGAAAAAGTGCCGCCCCCCCCCCCCACCAATCGTGCCGTCTCTGAGCTATAGCCCATTCAGCCCATACGTAAATACGGCACTGCCTATAGAATGATCAACAAAATGTGATTCCATTCGTATTATCTATTGTATATATACTATACAATAGATATTTAAAGTTCTCTTGGAGCTCGTTTTTAAAAGGTTCGACTAATATAGATTAAAACAAATACAGAGCAGAGATGCCTTTATACAGAGGTACGAACCAGGGCCGGATCCAAGAGAGGGCGATGGCGCGAAACGTCCTCCCTTGAGGGCTCCACACAGGAAAATTTTCAATACTGAAGTCCAAAAACTGTATTTTCGGACTATCTTCGATGCTAGCGAAGGGGGTAGGCGTAGAGCTCTCCGCTGGATACGTTTCGCAATTGAAGTTCGAAGCACACATAACAGTTCAATCTTAGTGAACCAAGATGTGCGTAAAAGATACGAAATAATATCAATCGCCCCTCCCCCTCGCAGCATTTCTAGATCCACACTTGGTACGGACTCTAGCTCTCGTACGAGGTACAAACGCCCGTCAAAATGTATGCGGAGATTTCAGGAGATTCAACCGCGACGAGATGGCCGGTGTCAATCAAATGAGAAAACGAGTCTATTCCTTAAAATAGGTAGAATTTCTACCCATTCAAATTCCCCCATCAATTGTGAACCCCATTCCTCAATTTTCATCTGCGTATCACCCCTTCTCAAAAATGGACAATCCTGAAAAAAGGAGGAGTCATAGGCCATCTCTGTGAAGTTGAATTATAAACGATCTTTTATACATGCGTTGTTACTTCACAGATGACGCTGCAAAAGCCACTTTAATGTTAATAACGCTATTTCTGAACAGGAGCGCCCCGATGGGAGGTCACTGTGACACCCCTATAAATTCCGTATTCGGCACATTTTGCTGACGATTCGGCCATTTGAAGACAATATTTCATTGTGGAGAAAATTTGTTCTTTTTCGGTTTTAGAATTGTTTTTTAAAAGATGCCTAATGTTTTTCTCACTAAATGTTATGCATGTACGACATGTGTGCATGCCTGTATTTTGGCATTCGGTAAAATTGGAACTTCATTCGCAATTGAAACCCATGGGAGGGGGTCCCATCATTTTAGTTCGGGGCGCCCCTGTTTATGAACAAATTAAGTGTCTAAATATTGTATTAGTTTGACTAATAATACTTTTTTACCGCAACGTTACTTTCAGAAAATTAAAATAACTCCTTTAATCTGCGCAAAGAAAAATTAAAAAATAAAATCGTCGCTTTTAACATTCGTTTACTGTAAGTCCTTTTGGAAGTATTGCTACATTTCATTACCAGTTATATTTATAACATTTTGCTTACATATTGATAAGAATTATTCTCTAGAATTGGACTGCTAGCAAAGGATTTCAATTCTGGAATTCTTTCTTAAAATGTGTAAGAGAGAACACAAGTAATAAAATTTTTCGCCTCTCCCATTTTGCTTGCAACATCATTTTTTTTTTTTTTTTTTTCGATCTAAAGAAGAACAAACCAGCAGTTGCGTACAGAGCCCAGGCGCGCACACAGGAGGGGGCTTTGGGGGCTTAAGCTCCCCCTATGACAAAACTGGACTTGAAGCCTTAAGCATCAACGACATTTTAAATTTTTCCACGGTGTCAGAAAAGATTCAAGTCATTAATTACTCAATATATACTACACTTTGAATCCAATTGAAATAACAAATACGCACACGTATAACATATACCTTGTCTTTTTTAAAGTCTAGGGGAACGTGGGTAAATTCTCACTTATAAAAGACCGCTCCCCCTCGTCTACAATTTCCAAGAAACCAAGGCATTGTTTTCAATTAAATCATTCATTGTACATATGCAGACGGATGATGCACGAGAATGGGGTGCAAAGCATAGAACTTCAAATCACAGAGCGTCTCACCATCAAAACCAAAATCCTATACTATAATACGAGAGATGTTTGCCAAGTCGAAAATCGCCCCAGAATTAATAAACTCCGGTAAACTTGGGGGTCTGGGGTTTTTGGCCACGGGGAATCGATTGGCGTCGGTTTTGAAGCGCTACGGTCGAACAGTTCGGAGTTAGATAGGACTCATTAAAAGTTTGAGAAGATTTCTTACTACGCCATTTTCTTTATTACTCTTATTGTTATACTGTTAGCATAGCAACCACGTTTTAACAATGGATTTCATATTTAATCACATCAGCGTACATTTATGTTTTGATGGTATTTAGCAAATAATTTTTGGCAACATGTTAGAATTGTTATTGTTTTTGAAATTTAAAAGAGATCGATCAAAATAAAGTTAGAATTGGGTATGGGACGCGGTAGGCCGCTTATAGTACGAGCCGGCGCATCAAGATTAAGTTTCACCACTTTGGATCCAGCGCGTGATTGTGTGTTTGAGTGGTTGTCTTTTCTGGCCAGTAATCGCGTTTTGGTAATTTTTCACTGTGAGCAATTATTAGCGGCACGTGGATTTGGCAAAACTTAACAATGTGCCAAAACTTTTTTCTGGTAACCCTACTCTGCAACAATGAAAATTTGAAAGTAAAAGTTAAGGAATTGGATCCAAAGTGGTGAAACTTAATCTTGATGCGTCGGCCTGTCTATATAGCGGCTCTACCCGAGACTAAGGCCCCTATATAGACGAGCCGGCGCATCAAGATTAAGTTTCACCACTTTGGATCCAATTCCTTAACTTTTACTTTCAATTTTTCATTGTTGCGGAGTAGGGTTACCAGAAAAAAGTTTTGGCACATTGCTAAGCTTTGCCAAATCACGTGCGCTAATAATTGCTCACAGTAAAAATTACCAAAACGCGATTACTGGCCAGAAAAGACAACCACTCAAACACACAAACACGCGCTGGATCCAAAGTGGTGAAACTTAATCTTGATGCGCCGGCTCGTATATATAGGGGCCTTAGGCTACACTAGATAGCGTTTTATACAGGCTTCTTCATTACTCAAAACATCAATGGTAAAGATTTGCCCGCTAGAGAGCGCTGAACAACGACCTCCCAAATGTTTGTTTACATTTATTAGCATGTTGTTTCCGCTGTAAAAAGTGACGTTTATCCTATCTTTTAGGGTTAAAAAATATTGATGTAGTTAACTGAAGTGGAGTACAGAGTGAATTGATGCCGAAGGCCCTCTTAGTACTGCTTTTTAGGGGAAATAAATTCCCTTTTCAGGTAAAGTTGGTCGCAACTCATGATTCAGTCATACGACATTCATTCATTGTTTACTTTCTTCGAATTAGCAACATATAGCAATGGCGTTCAATTTTGACATCTCTGCATTAATAAAATATACGCTTTTCTTCGCAGCCGATAAATAAAAATGTAGCAATGAAATAATATTGTTCTATTTACTATTTTGTTTCATTACTGTTGCTCACACGATCTTAATTGCTACGCAAAAGCTCAGATGTTCATTTTGATAGCGTTGACCCATCAGAGCGATAAATGGCGAATCTATTCGTAGAGACATTTCATTTTGATGCCCCAGAATGAAATGTACACTAATGAAGCGATGGTGTTCAACGGAAAGACGATTGACAACAAAACATATTAATTTCTTTAGTAAAAACGAAATGAGCATATATAATCGTTTGGTGCTAAAGAGCAATACAAGTACGAAAAAAATAAACAAAACTACAACATTACGACGACCAACTGTAAAATTTTGTTTTCATTTACACAACATTAAAAGGTAATGTTCTTTTTATGTTAAATTTCACACATTGATAATATTTCGATAATTGGGAATCTGCTGTGGTTGCCAAATTTTTGGCGATAATTACTTTATTTTGTTGCTCTTTAGTTTATGTTTGCGAAGGAAGTATATTTCCCTCGCTCATAAATTGGACACAAAGATTTAACGCCAATAGTGAAAGATAACCAGACTTCCAATCACCGAAATCTTCCCTTTTTTGTTTCTAATTTCACACATAAGTTTAATACTTGAAAGTAAGATAATGGGCCAACTGAAAAAAAGCTGCGAAATAATGTGAGAATTCTTATTAAAAAACTCGCCAAATCAACTTCACAAGCTCCATTAGCATGTAACATAACAAGTTTAATAAATATATCGAGCCATTATTATCATTGAAATTTAAATTAAAATGCAAAATAAGAGAAAAGAAGACGATGCAAGCTTAAAATTTTAATCTTCGCTTAGGTGGTAAGAAAATACATCGCCAAGTTAAAAAACGTACCTATAACTGAAACGTACATACTACCAAAGATCTCGGTTATTGAAATATTCTCAAAAGCTTTACGGAGAACTTCCATTAAAATGTAAAAAAATCGCCAAATAAATTAATTTGACCATCTAAACTCATCAAAAGTTTTGATGGAACTATCGTTCCAAAATCGCCATTTATCGCTTTGCGGTGCCAGTGTCGTTTCATAGTTAATTAATAATTAGAATCAATTAAAATGAAAAATAATTCACTAACTAATTAAAATAAGCCGTTAAAATGCAGAATAAACCAACAAATCGAACGAGCTATTAAATAACGTTAAAATACACTAAAATAGAATTGAATGCCAAATTGTAAAATGGTCGCCAACAAATTAACTTTTAATTTTGTCTTTTATTATTTGATTTGTAGAAATGTTAGTTACCATAAAATTCGATAGATGTCGCTGGAAAAGGACGTCCGTTTTTATCCCAAGGATTTTGATCAAATGAAGAAGCCTGTATAAAACGCTATCTAGTGTAGCCTTGCTTCGGCTCGTCTATATAGGGGCCTGAGGCCGCGGTAGTCCAATCGGTAAGTCGTCGGACTCGTAACCGGAGGGTCTCGGGTCGATCATATAGCCGCCGATCGAAGATCCACCATCTTCATTAATGGTTGCTGGGGGACGTTAAAAATATTCGTGGTCACAAAATCCTCCAAATGAAACGAAACCTCTGGGGTATGCTGGGCCAAGGGTTTACTCGGTCCTTGCGCCTTCTTCAAAAATGAACAGAGCGCTCTTCAGGGCCCCATCCCGGTTAAAAATCGAGTTGTGGTATCCACGGGGGGGGGGACCTGGAGTGTAAAGTGAAGTGAAAGTCAAAACCAACTGGAACCAAGTGCGTACTGGAGAACAGGGACTCTGCATCCATTCTCATCAACCCCTCCCGCGCCTTCGGCGCCAAATGAAATGAAATTAGATGTGACTTTACGGGGAGCATGGATTAAATAGGGTTGTGTTTTTAAAAATAAATTACGGCTGTTTTGAAACGGCGGTTATTTTCAAAAATAGGGTTGTGTTTTTAAAAATAAATTGCGGCTGTTTGTTGTTGCGTAATTGCAACCAAAGGCTCAAAAATGTTTTTCAAGTTTGTCTAAATAAGTACTTCGCACTTTAGAAAAAAAAAATACGAGTTTACAAACCTCTTTTTTTTTTTTTTTTTTAACCGAGCGGGCTCGGTTCCCTGGTACACGGTAATACGAGGAATGGTTGCCAAGTCGAAAATCGACCCAGAATTAATTAACTCCGGTAAACTTGGGGGGTCTGGGGTTTTTGGCCACGAGGAATCACGAGGTTTGGTTTTTCTAAATAAATTTGTCAAAAATATTGAACTTCAACACACTTTAATCTTTACACTGCTCATTTTGTACCATTTCTTTAATTGTATAATTTTTTATTATCAATTACATTTTATTTCCTATGCGACTTTTCAAACTTTATCTTTGTATAGAATAGTTCCCTTTCCAAACTCTAACTATGTTTAGAATAGTTTACAATGGTGCACTTTAACCGGTTATCTTTTCACCAATGGTTTCACAAATTTTCTTATGTCAAGTATTGTTTTGATAAATCACAATTGAAAATTTAAATCTTCGAGTTAGCTTCGATACCCGTTTTCTTCGAGCGGAGCTCGGTCACCCGCTGGTAATTTTAATTTCGAGGATTTGTCATGGAAAATCATGATGTTTCGCAGTGGCGAATTATACAGGGTGCGCCAGAGAAACTTACTTTTTTGAAAAAATTCCTGCGCGGTGAGTTGGCTGCGTAGAAGGCCGAGAGTGGGCGCATTTGGAGCGGGAAATCTCCAAGTTTTGTTTTCCCTTTAATCAGTCGCCATCACACTATGGTCAAAAGAACAGCGCGCCTTTGCCGTAGAAAGCTACTTTTCGAACGGCCGTGAATGCAGCTCGGTACAGGACCATGATCGAGGAATTCTTTCTCCCCAGCCTCGAAGAGATGAACATTAGGGACGTGTGGTTTCAGCAAGATGGAGCTACAGCACACACAGCACGAGATTCAATGAATTTGGTGCGACAACATTCCCCCGTCCACCTCATCTCTCTCAGAGGCGATCTCCCAGAGCCAGCACACTCCCCAGATTTGGCGCCGTGCGATTTTTTTTTATGGGGTTATTTGAAATCCTTGGTTTATGTTGATCGACCACGCACGATAGCTCACCTCAAGAATAACATTCGCGACGAAATTGCCAACATACCAATTGATATGCTGCAAAGAGTGCTCACAAACTTTAAAAATCATTTTAATCAGTGCATGCTCGATGAGGGGTCATCATTAAACCAATGTCATTTTCAAGACTAAATGAAAAAAAAAATGGAATATTGCAGTCTCAAATAAAAAAAGAATTAAAACAATAACTTAAGTAGTTCTGTTTTTATTAACATTTCAAAAAAGTAAGTTTCTCTGGCGCACCCTGTAGGTTTGAAGGATCGTCATAATGAAATTTTTAAAGTTCCTTTCTGTCAAAAACAGTTCTATAAAACATTCTTCGTGCTCATTTTTTGAATCCATTTTATAAAAGCCCCCTGTGGTCGGGAGGCGGGGGGGGGGGCAATTGCGACATGATTAGCCCGCCACTGATTTTCTGTGAAACATGCTTGATAAAAAGTTAAAACAGATGATGAAGAATATAAAACGGTATTAAAAGAAAAGGAAGTATGAAAGAGAGAGGGGGAAAAAAAACAGAAAAAAGTGACCGAAGGGTATCTTTGAATAACACACAAATTTGTCAAAAAAAAAAAAAAAAAAAAAAAAAAAAACCTTAAACTAAAGCCACAAACTTCTGTACTTCTAACCAATGAAGGCACTGGAAGGGAATTAAAATTTTCAATACAGAAAATCAAAATAGTTAACTGAAAAATCTTTTCCTATTTTCTCCATTTTGATTTGCAATAAAAATATTAAAAAAAAACGTAGCTAAGAAAAGGGGAGGAAGGGGGTATCCGAACCTAATTCCTCTCTTTTTTCGGTGTTGAAGTTAGAAAGGAGTTATAGTTTTAGAGCTTCAAGTCTTGAAAGAAAAATTCCGGGAGAAAGTCTGAAAGTCCTCATTGAAGACCGTCTAATAATTGGTTTTTGGAACATGAATTTCTAAAAATTTCCGGAGGTGAAAAGCGAGCCCCATTATGGAATTTGGCCTACAGTTTTGCTTTTAAAACTTTAATTTCAAAAAATTAACAAAAAAAGCCCCCTCCTCCCACGAAATAAAAATGATAAAAGGTCTTAAATTTTGTTCTGGAACTTTAATTACGAAAAACTGCTGGTGCAGAGTACATGAATCATATCGCTATGGCTACCCATAAATGGACTATAACCACATTTTTAAGACTTCAAATTTTGAAAACTTTCCTGATGAAGGCCTCCGAACTCTTAACATCGACAACAATGGAACCGCATTTCTCTAAGCTCCGTTTCGGGGAAAATATCCTGTGGAGAGTTCCACATTCCATCCATTCCCATAACGTCATCAAAGATGGTCTACAATGACATTTTTAAAACTTCAATTTCAAAAAATGTTCGAGGAAAGATCCCGAAAATCGTTTCTCTAACATCATCAAAGATGCTATTGCGTTGTTTAGACTTCAGGTTTGAAAAATTTCGGGTTGAGAGCGGTCGAACTCTATTCTTCCTTAGATTAACTGAGATAGTTATAAATTTCGTTTTTGGAATTTCAACATCAAAAAACCGTTAGTGAAGAGTTCCAAAACCCCCATTCATTCTCCTAACATTTTCAAGAGGGCCTACTATGGTGTTTTTTAGACATCAATTTCGAAAATTTACAATGGGCCCCTGACTCGTGCTTTTCCTAAGATTAGTCAATGTCTATCAAACTGCGCTTTTCGAAGCTTAATATAGAAACATTCCTAAACCTCACCCCCAAACAATTGCCAAAATAGTGTGCAATAATAACGTTTTTAAGACTTCAAATTTTGAAAAAATATTAGATGAGGGCCGTCAAGTCTCAAATCTCCCTAACATAACCAAAAGTTGTCTAAATGTTGTGTTTTTGAGATCACTTTTCAGAAATTTTTCCGGGGAGAACCCATGAACGCCCTTTGAGTATGTTTGAATATTCTACTTTATGTCTTTGTTCATAATGATCGCATCATAACGCTATTCTCGTGAGTGCATTAATCGCCCCATCTTCAGTAAGGTTGAAAGATCCTCATAGTATTTACCACTTATTTTCTTACATAAACACAATTTGATAAATAAGTAAAAAATTCACATAAAATTTAACAGAAGCAAGAGAGCTTCCAATCAAAAAAGCAAAGCTTTACACTATTATTTCGGAAAAAATAAGCAAAAAGAAAGAAGGGGGGGGGGGGGGGCAATCTATTAAAGTTTAGTATTTTTGCGATTTTAAAATTTTAATCCAATGACCTCTGGATATGAAAGGGATAGGGGTGCTAGATGTCAGAAATTAGCCCCCCCTTAAGTTAAATCCTGGGTGCGCCCCTGACAGAGCCTGCCAATTTCGCGAACTGAGTCATTGAAATCTTTAGAGGGTTTGTTTCTAAGGGGGTTTTGGTTTTATTTCTGGGATATCTTCCGCTTGGGATCTCCTTAGGAATCGGGGCTTCATCATTTGGAGGAGATTGACCCCAAAATAATGAGGCTAAAGTGTCTGCATATTAAGATATTAATTTATTCTAAAACCACTATGAGAAGAAGGAGGGCACCACTGGCTAAAATCTGTACATTTAAACCTGCACTAGAGATTAGTCATCGAACTTTTTGAAAAATATTCCAGCTAATTATTTTTAAAAAAAACTAGCTAAAGAAGGACGCATTGGAAGCAGTTAAATATCTATTTGCATTTGAGGAGATGCCATCTTTCTGGGGGGAAACCCCCTTGATTATCTGCACATAAAAATCTGCAACAGAGATTAGCATTAAGCTTCCAACAAATTCTTCAGAAAATAATAGCTACAGGTGTCAACGAAAAAAAAAGGGGGGGGGTAATAAGCAATTTGCTGTATTGACAGTTAGGCGATTGGTTTCGGGCTTTTAGTCTTCATTTTTTGGATGCTTTGTAAAATTGGGGGAGGGGGAGAGAGAGGGGCTGTATATATTCATTTTCACAAAATTTTGTGTTTAATGACGCTGTACGGTTATTGAACTATTTTCAAGCTATGCGATAGGAGAAATTTTGTGTCGCCACCTCAAAATTTCCCTCGGGGAAGGCGGGTAGACATAATAACAATTGCATATTTCTGCATACGGGACTTTCCTTCACCCCGAGGGGATAATGAACCCCTATCGCATGCTGCAGACAACAGAGTACCCCCCCTCCCCTCCAGAACGAGAGAACAAAATGAGATTTTTAAAAAAACTCTAAAATCGACGTTTAAAAAATTCACATTTCAGTAGCGCAGTTAGCACCTCAACCCACCCGCCCTAGTGAACACTCCAACTGCATCAAAAGACAATTAAAAACACTCACTCATTTCTGTGACTACATTATCTTCTGGAAGCTATACGGGAGGATAATTGACCGTACTAACCCCCCTAATTAACGGGCCTGAATAACTTGAAAGAAAACAACATCGTACATTAAAATCAAAGAACTGGACCTGTTCGAACGAACATGCCTGGTTAGCACCTGGACTTGTTATCATATCAAACAACCTATGCTGGTTAATTTAGTCGGAGCTGATTAAGTCTTTACGGAACATTCAACGCTAATTGGTGGCAGTGGATCATCTTTGGATCGCAACAGGATCAAAGAGTGTGTAGGAATGCACCGCTGAGCAAATTCGCCGGTTACCGATTAATTGGCTGTTGATAATCGGCGGAGCCGATTAACGATCAGAATGATTTTTTTTAATACAACCAAGTTCACTATTACTTTTTCTCCTTTTCTGTTACAATTCCTATGTTAGAAAAAGTGACTAATTTATTCCTAAGAAAAGATTTACTTTCTCCATTTTCCTAATTTTCTCAAAATAGTTTCCAATTTTCGTACAATTTCTTTGAAATAATTTTTACATTAATGTTGATACCTTAAATTACCACATAGTGTAATAAACGCATTGTTAATTATGTTGACTAGACATGAAAATTTAAATAATATTTAAAAAATATTTTTCCTACCGTCAAAATTTGGCCGATTACAAATAACGTTGCAGTGTTACCGAAAACAATTTTCACGCCAAAAATTTGACGACCAAGCCAATTTCCCAATTATTTAAATACTTCCCATCTATTAAATTTCAAAAAGCTATTTTTTGCCCTAGTCGACTGAATGATATTTTTTGTTTCTCTCAGGAAGCTGCATTGGCCGAGGCCTTCAACCATTTCTTGGATTTTGGGTTGAAACTCTTGCAAAAGCACCGAGATTTATTCCCACCTGGAAACACCCTCGCTCAGCACAAACTTACCCACTTGCTCAAGTAAGTCATCTGACCTGTATCTAGTACTTCCTGTTTTATTTTTTTTTACACAGCATTAAACTGTTTGGAAGGTGCATCCCCAGAAATACAAATATCAATTAATCAGTATTATTAGCATACTTTAGTACATTTTTAATCTTAGTTACATCAGTGAATGTAACTAGAAACATAAAAATAATTCGGGTAGTTTCTTTACTGAAGATCTGCTGTGCAACTCGTATGCAACACGCGGTCCTTCAGTATTTTTTACTTCAATCGTAAAAAAAATTTTTGGATATGTTTTTCACAAAAGTGAGTTGCTGCTCTAGTTTCACATGAAAAAAAAGAGAGCAAATTTTGTCGTCGTGTATTCCCTCTTTCAAATTAGCAGTCTGCCAACGTTACTCACCACCCTGCTTTATTAACGTGTCGTCCACGCCTTCGCCATGCGCAACAAGATGGCGCACTCAGAGCTGCTCAGCCTGTCCACGTGTTCCTGCTGGTGCGACCCCCTCTCCTTCAGGTCCGCCTCCGGTCCTCGGCAGAGCACGTGGAGCAGATGGTGGCGCCCATGTCCTACACACACACACACACACACACACACACACACACACACACATACTTGCGCGCGTACTTATCGCAATAGTTTGTATTCAAAGCGTCTAAATTCTTTTTTTTTTTTTTTTGATACGCCTTTTATTAGTTTCACGTGTCTGTTTGATTGCTTGTATGAATGTAACTTCACGTTCTTTACAAATATAAAAGTAATAAATTTAATACTATAATTAATTTTGAAGGCTAAACTATATTACATGTTAATATATTCTAGGTGTTTCAGTTGCTTGTATGTAATAGAGCCGCTATATAGATAGGCCGACGTAAGGCCCCTATATAGACGAGCCGGCGCATCAAGATTAAGTTTGACCACTTTGGATCCAGAACGTGATTGACAGTTGTCTTTTTCGGTGAGTGGTTTTTTTTTCTGGCGACTTATCCCGTTTTGGTAATTTTTCACTTGAATCTAACAAAGCTTGGCAATGTACCGAAACTTTTTCTGGTAACCCTAGCGCCGCAACAATGAAAATTGAAAGTCAAAGTTCATAAGTTGGATCCAAAGTGGTAAAACTTAAGCTTGATGCGTCGGCCTGTCTATATAGTGGCTCTAGGCCGACGCATCAAGATTAAGTTTCACCACTTTGGATCCAATTCCTTAACTTTTACTTTCAAATTTTCATTGTTGCGGAGTAGGGTTACCAGAAAAAAGTTTTGGCACATTGCTAAGCTTTGCCAAATCCACGTGCCGCTAATAATTGCTCACAGTGAAAAATTACCAAAACGCGATTACTGGCCAGAAAAGACAACCACTCAAACACACAAACACGCGCTGGATCCAAAGTGGTGAAACTTAATCTTGATGCGCCGGCTCGTATATATAGGGGCCTTAGTATGTAACGCTGAATGGAAGATAAAATTCACGTTCTTTGCAAATATAAAAATAATGTATTTAATACTATTATTGATACACTGTATTATATTTTGATGTTTAATGAGTGAATCTGAAAGCGTATATTTTAGTTTTTTTTAACTAATTTAAAGTATATTTCAGTTACATCATACCATTCTGATATCACGTTCTATGGCTATTTTTAAGCTCTTCTTACTATCCAGGATTTTA